>UELU01142838.1:0-92815 GCA_900490025.1 Megastigmus dorsalis | reverse complement strand
GTCAATTTTACTCTTTTTAAAAGAGCAATTCTAGTTTTTTCTACTTTTGAAAAGGGAGAATCACAAAATTTCTACTTTTTTGCGCCAATTTTTACTCTTTAGGGTTTAGAGTGTATATATAGAAAATAAAAAGAAATGCATGTTGCAAGTGAATTTGTGAGTGAAAAATATGTGATCAAAAAGAATGTAATATTCATGTACAATTTTACCCAGTGAGAAATCTTTAATACAATTATTTCTACTCTAGGAGAGTGCTTAAATATGATGATCGATATGCCTGATCAGGCCCGTCCGTTTGCCGTAGAATTTTTATTTAACAAATAACAGGCCCATTAGCTCAGTTGGTTAGAGCGTCGTGCTAATAACGCGAAGGCCGCGGGTTCGATCCCCCCATGGGCCACTTTTTTTCCTTTTGGGAACCATTTCATTTATTCGAAAGTAATTTTGCTAATATTTGAAGCAAGAACACATATCATCAACGTTAAAACTGTTTGTAATACCAGCATGTTTGATAGAATCTTGTTTACTTTCTAAAAGCTTATTCTTTATTTTATATGAATAATTCGATTGTTACGTATACCGTTATGAGCTAAAAGAAACCCAGACTAAATCTACTTGGAATTAAAGCTTGATTATAGATTTTCTGACGAGCCTCTTATTAGAATCATCATAGACAATATATTATTTTTTGTGGCCCGATCAAAAAATTTTAACATAATACATGACACAATTTTAATAAAATGTTAGGTTTAGAGATATGAAAGTTTTAATGTGCGTACTAAAGTAAAATAAGATACCTAGTACATGATTTTTCGAGTTTGCTCATTAGAACTTTTATTTTACATATCTATAAGATGTAAATTATTCATTTTTCTTTTGAAAAATTAGTTCAATGCTATTACTTATCAGGTTTTTTAAATGTTTTTTTTTTTATAATTAAAGACTTGTAAGGAAAAAGGATGTCTAAAACTAAAACAATTATAAAGACCATAATCTATACAAAAAAGAAAGAAAGCATAATAAATTTGTTATTTTTATTGGAAAATTTGTTATTTTTTTTAATACAATTATTTATGTAAAACAAAAGTAAAAGATTCGAGATTTTCATTTTTATTAGTTAGTCACCTTTATATAAATCTAATAATAAAATTTAGTTTTCGTAATTAATATACAAATGCTATTTGTGAATAACTTTAAAATTTATTTACTATTTCAAATATGTTTTTAACAATTATACAAATTTTTTATTTATCTATTATATGCTTGTTAAGTTTTGCTTTATCCAATACTTCTTTAGAATATGTTTTTAACATCCTATATATATATAATTCTTTTATATTTAAACTATGTACAATATCTCGTTAAATATATGAAAAAATATCCATATCTTCGACTATAACATAACCAAAAATTTTTAAACGAAAATTAATTTATCAGATATGACGAATAATAATTAAAAAATTATATTTTGTAAGAATATAAAAATACATTTAACTACTCTTTAATTATAAATATTTGAAAAGAACTTAAAAATCAGAAAAACTCGATATATTTTCAAAACTTATTAATCAAGTGCTTAGAAAAAATATACAAATCTCAAGGTACAAAAATTCTATTTATATATAATGCCATAGAAAATCGTCTCTTTTTCGTAATGAGTATAAGTATAAGTATTAGTGATTCGTTATGTTCCCAAAAAATAACAAATCTTAATTCTGGAAAATTTAGCAAATCGATCTTAATGTTGAGGTGACGCTATATAACTTTATAGAACGAAATCGATCAAAAACGCAATCTGGTTTTGAAACACATTTATTCCTCTTTAGGCTCAAACTTAAAAGTCACATTATAATTATTTAACGTCACCTATTGTACTATATGCTAGCGAGAGTTATCAATACTTAAAGAAAGATTCGCTTGAAGTCTCCTCTCTTTTTCTCATCCAAACAAGAGAGGTGATCATTAGCGTAAATTAAGCTTCTAATTAGATTATTGCTATTGAGTTTTAGTATTTATTTATTTATTTCACTATTAAACGGCCATGGCCTTTAAAATCGAAAGATATATACAAAATCATATAAAATTTAAACTAAAAATAAAATAATAAATATATATAGTAAGTAGATCTATATTAAATAACATTAAATTACATTTAATACTTAGCGGTTAAGGTTCTTTTAGAACACTTAAGTATCTCTAAAGAATCTAATGATGTAATGTATTCCATCTCTTAGCGCAATTCAATGAAGAGTAAAATCCAATATTAGTATTAGAGGACCCTTCCAACACTACCTTATGGTTGACGCTTTGAAATAGATTGTATATACAATCATAATTATAAAGTTAATGTATTTTGTTCACAATTTTATAACCAAGAACACAATATTGGTTTAGTTTAGACCAAGTAATGTGAATCACGTTTAAACAAAAAAAAAAGATAAAATTCGACGATTATTATATTCAAATATCGTAAAATAATGTGTAAATAATAAAAAAAAAAGTGGCCCATGGGGGGATCGAACCCGCGGCCTTCGCGTTATTAGCACGACGCTCTAACCAACTGAGCTAATGGGCCTCGAATGACACGATATCTAATGCTCTATAAATTTCACAATTTTTAACCTCTTCATTTCCTTAAAAAAATGGACTTTTTTAACTTAAAATTTTAAATTATTTATACTATAGTATTGTATACAAGTATAGCAGCTTATTTTACAATGTTTTCTAGTTTGAGTAATATTTTGAAGGTTTCTGCTTTACCGATAACTGCACTGTAGATGTGAAACTTGTACTGTCGATAAAATAGAAATCCTATTTTAAGATCTTAACATTAAACTTGGTGATTCTTCACGAAATCGAAGTACTGAGTATTATTATGAAAAAAATATATTTTATTCTTTAAATTTAAGAAAAATAATAGATATGTTTTTCAACCCCAGTTGCCGAATAAATTATCGAGAAAAAAATTACGCACAACATATTTCATGCACTATTATTAAAACATTACTTACCACTGCAGATAATAATGTAAAAATAGGGTATAAAAGTTGAAAATTTGTACTTTCGAATGGTTGAATGAAAAAATGGAGGTAATCGAACTAAATAAAAAGATATTATTGGCGAAAATCAAAAACATATAGTTTGATAAGCTTTTCCGTACAGAAAAATTCGTAAATCATTTTTACGTACAAGCCACATTAATATTATGTAAACATTGATATTTTGATATTAATACCAAGTAAAACTATCCTAAGATTTATAAGTAGATATAATAAACATCATTTATCCAAATCGAGCAGCAATTTCGCAAACTTTATTTTACACTCTCAATTCACTAGAGAGACCTTGAAGAACCCACCTTAAAAAAACAGAATCATTGCTATACATATAAGAGAGATATAAAACTGCCATTTCATTTCGATTTCCTTTGAGGTCCAAATATTTGGAAAACTTGAAAAACGGAATTAACCTTGTAAAGTTATCGATGGCATTGCTTTAATATTGCTTTTACTCGTTAACTATTCCTTAACGGCGTAACAATTTTTTAAGCTCATTTAACTATGATTCACGCATACTTCGAAAGTCACTTTACCGCCCATAATCTGTTCAGAAATATCCTAATCCTACAATATGCCAAGAAAAGATAAGCAATGTACTCAATTAATTTTTCAATTGGATTTTTCTCAACTGAATCTTACACAAATCGCTCTCACCCACTTCATAGGAAAGCACAAGCTCGCTGAAGAACATGTCAGCGTCGGAGCTGGCACTGATCGAGGCGGACAAGGAAGCCGATCTGAAGTACGCCCAACTGATAATGGAAGCCGAGAGGATGCTGGTGAGCGCCCAGCAGCAGTTGCAGCGCGAGGAGCAGCACTCGGCCGGCAACAGTCGCCGCGGCTCGTCAGCCTCCGTGACAGCTGAGAGTTCGCCCTCGCGATTCCCGCGCAGACCTTATCAACAGCAACAGCAGTCGCAGACCTGCAAGGGATCTGCACCGAATAAGCGAGTCGAGCTCATCAAGAATGCCGAGCTCACGATCGAGCTTGCACTGTCCAAGAGCAGGAACTCGCAGCCTGAACTGTCGAGCGGCAGTATCAAGGATCTACTCGATCATTCTAGTCCGAAGAGACTTCTTCAACAGGTACATTATATGATTAAATGCAAATAGTTATTCGGCTGAATATACTCCAATTTACTAAGACAAAACTTTGGTTTCAGCAACAGAAGAAAACCATCGAGCCAGTGATCAGTCAAATAATATCTTCGACAGAACCGGCATCGAACAATCTTACGGTTTTCCAGTAAGTAGAATGGACATTAATAAACTTAAAATTCAATTCAGCTAATGAGTTTCTCGAAGAAGCTCTAAATAATGACTTATTTCGTTTTGTCTCGTTTCGCAAAAGGTCGATAGACGTGAATCCAACGTTGATGAAAAGCTGTAACACGGGAGGCGCCGCGCCAACCGACGAGCTGAGCTCGACGTCCGAGCACTATGCGTGTCCGCAGAGCGAACCCGTCAAGCGTAAGGTGTACGAGGGTCAGGACGGTGGTCGGCTGCTTCAGCAGCGTCAGGCTGCCCCCTGGCTCAGAAGCTCCGATAGCGATTGTGCCAACGATCAGCAGCTTCAGCCACAGGTAGGATTTCTGAATTCAGTTTTTGTCTTTGAATACGGAATTAACTGTAGAATGTATTATTTGAATATTTTATGAATTATTGATATATGTACAGAACTTGATAGAGATGCTCGATTTCTCGATTAACAAATTGTCGAATTAAAAACACGTCTTAAAACTGTAGACAAGTTTATAATTCATTCGTCAGAGAGACGTTTATAAAATAGAACTAGGGCGTTATTCGCTAAATAATGGAGTGTGTCTTTTACCACAGCTGCAGTCGGCCTCGGCAGCTTCGTCTTACTCGCAGCTGAGGAAACAGATGCTCATCGAAACGCTGCAGGGCTTGAAGCAAAGCTTAGAGGACCAGTCCGCTGCCCTGAAGATGAGTTGTCTGCGACCCCTTTAGAGACTTTTTGAGGATCTTCTGCAAGAGGACTCGCTAAAAAAGAGTCTAACTACTACTACTTCCCTCCTTAGTCATTCTTCCTACATAGGCTGCCTTGGAGCTATTTTATATATAATATATATTATATTAATTGTGTGTGAACGGTCGAAAGTCTGTACGGGAGTCAAGGTGTGTTGTGCGAAACAGAAATTAATAGATCAGATCTGAGCAGATCCGATTGCGTAAGTTAAGCGTATACGACTAGACTAAAGCTCGAAACAATAATCCGATTCGAAAAGAATTTCTTATTGGATCCGTTCAGAACTGAGATGGTGAGATAATGTAATTTATCAGACCCGATGTTTATCGCTAGCAAGTGTATCTGACGATGAATGAGTAGATTATAAACCATAATGGACTGTTCTGCTCGATAAATTATAAAGGATGAAGAATCAGGAAATGAAACTACTGAATAAAAGTGAAATTTTTCGTCTTTGAATGAAACTTTTACTTTTATCAGGGAGGCTCAGTTTTTGTTCCTTTGAATTCTGGAGAATATACATGATTCTTGATCTATTTTGCATTTGGTCATGTCTGACTGCGTTTAATGACTTTAATTTTGGTGCTATGAAAAATAATGATCATATGGGCATATCTGATTTTGTAAGTAATCTTCTATGCCTATATTTGACTATATTTTCTCAAATGTAATCAGATATGACCATAATTATTATCAGATTGGATGAGATAAACTATAACGATGCTGCGGATTGATGTACGAAAAATATATTATCCTATAATGTATAACTTTTATCCGAAAAACATAGTGAAGCAACTTAGATCTGAGCGATAGAACTTATTCATTTTTCCTTAATCATAGTTTATTTTCTGTTACCAATGTAAGATGTACGAAAATTTGAATTTTAGATAGTCATAGAGTTTTATATTTTCATGTTAATAGAATCATTTTACGAAAGAGTGTTATTGCATTGATTGATAAGACTGTTTAACGTCTCTAAAATGATCTTATTTTTAAGTACATATGATAAATTTAAGCATTGCGTAATTGACTTTTTACGCAATCAATTTTTATAATTTTAATAAATACATTTTAAACCACCTAAGAATTTATAAAAATCTTGGCTATAATTAACATATCTTTTTTTAGACTTAGTTCAATGATATGCCAAAAAATTTTTTAAATTTTAAAAGAAAAAAAAAGTTTTAAAGTTTATTATTCAAAGTTTTTATAATATTTGTAAAACACTTTAAAAGTATTTTTGATTTAAATAAAATTTTATTATAAAGTTTTTATCTATAATTTTATATGAAATATTTTAAAAATAATACAGTATGTTTACAGTGCATATCAAAGAAACTTCAGTGTTATATAGTGATATACTAAATTAAGCAATAACCATTAAGAAGACTAATTATAGAGAGTTCGAGTTAGAAAAATATAGACATTCAGTTTTTCGATTCATAAAATAAATCGAAGTAGACCTAAATTTTAACAGTGGTCAAATGAAAGTTAATTAGTAGGTAACTAAATATACCAAAGTTAAATGATAAAATCAAATTAATTTACAATAAACATATTTCTAATCAAAAGGAATTTTTTAAACTAAATTAGAAGCTTTATGCAGCACCTCACATTTAGTTTCGCCGTTATCGTTTTTTGTATACTTCTCAGAAAAGAATCTCAATATTTTTCTCTGCCTATGTATTCTAAAATATTTTTACAGCTCTATCCATGAACAATTTTATGATACATTTTATATGGATTTCATATATGCCTTAAAGGCATTTACGTAGATTCCTGTACAGACTTAAAGCTGTCTTCAAGCCCCGAAATCGGTGGACCCAGACTGCGCAAGTTTTGCGAAAAACTTTCATACTCACTATTAGAAATGACAACGTAGAAACGCGACGCAATTTTATAACGTGCAATAAATAACTTATAGATTGTTCTATATACAGTAATAAACGTAACGTTTTCTTATTATATCCATTAAAATGATGTGTTGTATACTGAATTATTCTGTAGAACCCTACCTTTATCCTTTTAACAACTTTAACTATGATCATATTGAATTCTACATGTATTCCTAAAAATTGACAGCCTCGTGGTTCAATTTAACTTTATGAAGATTTAGTTTTTATCTAATAAAATATTAATTTAAGGGTATTTGTAAATAATTTGAACAAATTTTCATTATATTTAACAGTTTATGATAACAGTCAATAATACTCATTGTTAAGAAGATATTCAATTGGTAGCTTTAACATTAATTTATTAATTGAAAATACAATTTGAATTATTTATTACTGTATCAACAAAAAGTACTCAAAATTAGTTTTCATATTCTAAGATTGATTGTAAGATTAAATTCTTTGAGACTGTAAAGTAAACTTAATTGAATATGAAAGTCATGATAACTTGATGTATATACTAAAATAAAAACTTATAATGTACAAAATGCATGTATTTTATAATATATAATATATATGCATAGATATTTAGATAATTATTTAACTCTTTCAAAACTGTGTTCAATTTCATAAACACCAACAGGCTGGTTAGTTTTATCACAATAATCTGCCCACTCTCCATCGCCAAGGTCAACTTCTGTAAATGTTTTACCACCATCCGCAGCTTTAACCACCCAACCTTCTCTCGCTGAGAACTCTCGGGGCTCTAAACCACGACAATCAAACACTACAACAGTTTTGAATCCACTGCAACTATCAGATGTAATCCCACTGACTGTTAATGGTAATATGGATAGAGAGTTTTCTCGCGAACACAGCTTACACTTATTAACAAAATGATTGACCGCACTCCCTCTCTGTGCAGGTGTTTCTTCAGCTAGCGAAGCATAATTCCACTTACTTGACACTTCTCCGCAGTTATTGCAAGCAAATTTTAGATACCATCTGAAATCTGGATTAGGGGATGGATCAAGACTTTCCACATTCTCCAGATTTGCTTTTAGTCGGAGAGCAATTTTCACCATTGCTGCCAATCTTACCTAAAAAAATGAATCTTTAACAATATGGCTGCAAAGGAATTAGAAGTAGTCAATTATTCTACAACTGAAATATGTTTTTTGCCAATTTATATTTAAGATTATAGATTATATGTATGTACAATAATTAACCTCTCAAACATAAATTCTATACGTTCACGTACAATAACCTAGACAAAATGTAGATTAATTTTAATTTCTGAAGATTTAACCATTTAAAATCAATCATTTACTTTCGTTGTACACTATTTAATAGCTTATGTTTTTTAATGAAAAAGTATAAAAGAAAACCGGCTGGATTACATCGAAGTTACTTGTGATTTATAAATAATCATATATAACCGCATATATACGGAAAATAGCGTGTATTTAATGTTTTTCCAATTGAAAACTTACGAGATCCCGATTTTTATTTTAAAAAATATAAGATTCTTTTCCAGAAAGGTATTTTCTTGATAGAATATAAACACAAAACATCTGTAGCGTAGCCAATCACCAGCTGTTTATCACAACATATGATATACATAGGTATACATATTATCCGTCCAATGTAGCACCACGTGATCTGAATAAGAAGACTTTTTAAACGGTGTTCGGCAAACGTGCATGCTGAAAGATTATTTCTTATGAATTTCTATCTAATATCCGGTCGAAATAAGTTACCTACCTTTAAGAAATAAGATTTCTTTAAGAAAGATTTAAGACGGACTTTCAGAAAATTTTCAAGTGTTTATGAACTATCCAAATAAAAAAAAAATAATAATGATTACATTTCATTTTTATGTAGACATCTGATTAATATAACAATTAATTAAAAAAAATTGTTTATTAAGTAAATTTTTCTCCTATCTAATGAAAATGAAATTTAATATCGTTTCATTTACCTATTACATGAATATGTGGGTAATTAATAGACATTGAGAAATAAAATGTTTACTTGTTCATTATTTTGAAGGTTTTCACAGATAATTAGTTTACCTTGAAAGAAAACAGCTACATTCAGCCTACTTAGTTATTTGATTATAGAAAATGAATGAAAATATTGCTTCAATAATCAATTACGAATACAAAGTTTCCACATTTAAACAGTAAAGAAATTATTCGTATTTCCATTTCGCTAAAATCAGAAAGTCTTATGCAATATTTACATTTATATCGAATAACGGCAGGATTCGATAAATATTTAAAAATATCACATTGTCAGAGCGGCACAACACATTATCGTCAACTTTTCCCCGTACCTAAAAGCTTCTATTTCGAAAGATTAGACGAAAACTAACGCCTCGCTTGCGCGCTTTCAACATCAATCGACACCTCGATCCAGCCCTCATCATAAACACGCGCGCCAACTTATTTTGCATCGACTAATTAAAGCGCGGGAACCGTTAAAAAGGAGGTTGAGGTAAAAAAAAGGCCGGAAGACATAATTAAGTAGATTGTCTCTTGTCGGCGTGCACGCCAAGGCGCGCGCAACAAGTTACAATAAAGTGGTCTTGCGAAATTGAAGCCTCGGGTGGCCGCCTCTCTCTCTCTCTCGTTGTTGTCTTTTTTTTTGTGCCACCAACCCCCACCACCGCCACCACAGCCACCGTCACCTCTTTTTAGTCTAGTGCGCGACTTCGTCTCTAGTACTGTCAATTACGAATATGAAACTCTCTCGTTTCATCGCGAGAAAATGTCATTTTTCGTTTTTCTTTTCTCTTTGGAACAGCGATGGGTATACGATGAGCGGGTTCTCTATGCGAATGCGAGGACGACAATGTTGGGGGTTTTCATAGTAAGTATCTTTGTTCCGGTCGCCATTTGCTTGCGATGTAGATCTAATTTGAAAGCTCGTTTCTATTATTTTTTAATAGCGAGAAGATGCAATCGATAACTTTTGTAATAGATCATTAAATAGTTCAGTATGCACATGTACACGATTACTTTTTAGCTATTTTTTTTTTTTTTGTAAATCTGCAGTGGGCCGGAAATTTTTATTTCAACGCGTACTGAATAAAAAATCGTAAGTTCGATCAGAATTTGTAAGTCTGCATTTTCAGGTCGACGTTGTAGCTTCCAAAGTAAATTTTGAAAAGATTTGCGATTGTTTTGTGCAACACAAACATTGAACTTTATTTCAGACGATTTTTGGGGATGAGTTTCGCGAGCTGCTTTGTTTGCCCCGCATGTCCTCACTCTGACCTACTTTAGGACACTAAAACATTAAGGCTAATAAATACGATTTTTACAGTTTCTTTATGTCTGTTTTACGAACCGGTGTTGTAGTTTCTATTGAATTACATTACAGTTCGATTGTTATGAAGATGACAAAATTGAACATAAAGTTGTACCTATCCTTTAAAATCGAAATATTTGCATACTTTTATGGCAATTACTTAATTTTTATCTTTTTCCAACGGATAAAAACGATGAAAATATCAGTTAAAATTTATTTGAGGTGAAATAAAAAAAATGTGAAGATCATTTGTCAGTCCGATCACTATTACGATCAGTACGATCACTATTTTAGTATTCCTTTTATAAAAGGAACATTTAAAATCGATAAGCTAATTTAATTTTCAAGTGCATTAATTTTTCTATATGAATTCAAAAAAATTAAATGGAAACTCGCTGACAACTATATGAATAACTTTTATTATTTAATTTCACAAAATTTCAAACAAAATGAGCGGACGATCCGCGCGCGCGTTTCGAAATTTGAAAATCGAGAATACCGGAGAGCAGTCGCGCAGCGTCGCGCGCGCAATCGGTTTCCCTCTCTCTCTCTCTCTCTTGCACACCCAGCGAGAGATGTAACCTAGGCCAGCAGCATCCCCTATATTGATCTCGCGGCGTCGCGCTCCTCTCTTGCTCTCTCCCGCTCGGCGTCTCCCTCGCTCTCTCAAGCTCAGCCGAAGGATTGTATACCACGCTGTACGGGATTTTCTGCGCGATAGGTACACGCACGCAGTCGGGTATTAATCGCTACGCGTATGTTACCCCGACGATTTCGAACGGGGATTAGAGACGGTGTGGTTTTTAAGTTTACCAGAAGGAAATTCGGTTGATTCTTTTATTAGGTTGCGAGGTTGATTAAAAGGATTTCAGTCGATATATTTTTGGACAAAACTGATTTTAAGAAAATTGAACGTTTCTCATTTTTACATGAATACATGAAAAATGTTGAGCCTATTTTGAGCCTAGAAATGTTTCTTAAAATATCGTGACTCTGCTACCATGGATAGTAAAGGTTCGTAAAGTACTTAGAATAAAAAAAAAGCACACGCCTGTGGAAAGTGTTAAGAATTAAGATAGATATATTAATTTTTTATACATTTATGTATAGTTTTTGATGTTTATTTATATTATTACATAATATAAATTATCAAAAAGTCAAAGTTACATAATTCTGGACGAAAAAGAACTTGATTATATGATTAGCAACAACAAATACATAAATAAAAATAATGATTTCATTCTACAAGACGTCAAAGTATTATTCCTTACACAACAAAAACTTAATTTGATAAAACAATGTTTGTTTGACATCTTATAAATAGACGGGTTAAGAAAATACTGGGAAATGTTAATTGATCGAGTTCTAAACTAGTAATTGTTTGCGCAACAAACAATTATGTAAATACCCTCGCACCTTTTACGCAAACAGTTTATGCAATGAGAATATGTTTACGCATAAACACGAAATTTCAAGAATATGCACAGCTCGTATTAATAGCAAATGTTATTGGTGTACTAATAATAGTACCTACCAACTATATGTATAATTATGAATGTTCAATCAATCATTGATTCGAATCGCAAAAGTTCTATTTCCTATTTACATTAAGATTATATAGAAATTTTAAATTTATAACCTACATGCATTTTATACAAATAAAGTTAAATTTTCGATTAATGTAGTTTTTTTATATGCATAA
Source organism: Megastigmus dorsalis (assembly GCA_900490025.1). Classification (NCBI taxonomy): domain Eukaryota; kingdom Metazoa; phylum Arthropoda; class Insecta; order Hymenoptera; family Megastigmidae; genus Megastigmus; species Megastigmus dorsalis. The sequence continues at coordinate 80,858 of UELU01142838.1, read as the reverse complement.
TTATAATTATATTTATACACGTTAATAATTTTGTTGCGAACTGAGACAGCGGGAATTCTAGTAATTGAAATGTCTTACCTGTCGCTGACCATTTCTACTGCCATTATAATTCTGTATAGGCGTCGTAGCTTTGATCAAATGTCTGCTCGTGCATCGTTTGATATTGACCAAATTAAACTTAATTGAATGCAATAAATGATTTTTAGAAGCTTAATTATTCTTCGTAAGATGAAAATTAACAAAGTTAATTTTGAAGTCTCATAACAATCGAACAAAATTTTCGTTTTCAAAACTTTTGTATTTTTTTCCGTGTAAAATACAAGTTTTTAAACAAATTCTAAACAATTTCGATCGTAAATACTTAGTTATAAAGCAATCTCTCAAAACAAATATGGTTAACAAAATCTCAACCGAAAGCAACATAATCAGCTACCTACCTAAATATAATTAAAAAATTGTACGCACACGCGCAACCGCTAAAACCCCATACCTATAACGCAATAACGGAAGAATATTGGCGAGGTCGACGTAAAATACTCGCAGCGCGTAAACATTGGTCAGCAGCAGCAGCAGCTTTCATTTGGCGTTCCGACACCCAACCGCCCCTCACACAATCCCAGCAGCGCGCGCAGCATCATCATCTCGCAGCGAGAGATCCACAGTCTCCCAGCTGAGTATCAGAGCAGGACAGAGAGAGAGAGAGAGAGAGAGAGAAGAAATATCTCCCTCCTGTAGGTAGAGAGCGTGAGGGAGAGAGAGAGAGAGAGACAGAGAGGCGGAAGCTCGAGAATGCGCGCGCAAGCCAAGTGGCGAGAAACACGGAAGAGAGCAGCGACGATCCCTTAGTCCGGTATATAGTCTGCTAGCGGGGAAGAGAGAGAGAGAGAGAGAGAGACAGCGAGAGTGAGCCTGTGTGTGCCATATATGTGCTTGTAAAAGCAGCCAGCGAGAGTCAGCAGCGGACAGCGCGCGAGGAGCAGCACAAAGAGAGAGAGAGAGCACACACTGAGCGCCGACATGTCGACTCTCGCGGATACTCCTCGCTAGGATATACAGTCGCGCGCGCGAAAGAGAGCTGCCTCCGATTCCGCCGTTTCGTTCAAACATTGTTCTTATATACGCGGAGATTTTTGTTTACTAGCGCCTTATTGTTTATCGGTTGTTAAGCTGTGCGAGCAGTGTGTTTGTGTGGGATTCGTGTGTGTAAGAGCGAGAGAGAGAGAGAGTGGGAGAAGGAGTCATACGTAACCTCGAAAAATCTCTCGAGGCGGAGTTATAGGTGAGCGAGCGAGAGCGAGAGAGACAGAGGTAGAGAGAATGACATGGACGAGGAGGAGCTGCTCGATGGATTGTTTCGCGCGGCGATGCTGCTGCTGCTCCACGACTGAACGATTATCCGTGAGTACATTTTTTCTATATTCAAGGCCTCGCTCTCTCTTCCTTTACTCCTCCTTTTTTTTATCTTTTCGCGCGCGTTTCCATACGCCCTTGTGTGTGTGTGTCTCTCTCTCTCTCTCTCTCTTTCCTTTCATCCCTATCTCTCTCCCTCCCTCTTTCTCTCTGTTTTGCATATTCGATTCCTCGGAGAGAGTAGCTGTGGCAGTTGCATCGCTGCATCCTTCGCGAGCTCGAGACACTGAAATTTCGCTTACATACTCTCTTTCGCGGCTTTCTGCTTTGACGATTAATTTTTTTTTCATATTGCCACGGCTCTTCCTTTTGCATACTCGTTCTCTTTCTTTTTGTTTTCGAGTTATTTACGGGCTGTTGTGCAGAAGTAGAAAAGTAAGAGAGGAAGAGAGAGAGAGAGAGAGAGAGAAAGAGGGAGAGAGTCGAGGGAAAGAGAGACAGAGAGAGAGAGAGAGAGAAGAAGAGGGTGTGGGTTGCGCTGTGCTCTCGGCGCTCCATAACCCATACACACACAGAGAGAGAAACACAGAGAGATTTTAGTTACTTGATTGGGAGACGAGAAGACAGAGAATTGTGGGGCTTGATAAGTGTATGTAAGATGTACTTAAATTTCATTTTTTGTCTTGGCATTGCTTTTGTTATTGTTGTTGTAGTTGAGTCTAGTGTTTGTAGGGATGAGCGAATTGTAGATGGATGCGTGTCGCCAGTGGCAGAGTCTAAAATTTCAGTGTCTCGTGATGCGTGCGTTGCTGCCTGATTTGATGGTTTTTTTTTACGGGAATTGAGCTTTACTTTTGATGCTGCTTGGGTGATACTAGTTAGGTAGTGGCGATCCCAAAGAATTATGGGAGTTTCTGATTAGATCGCTAGATTTTGACGGCTGTTTCGAACGCGATTCAAAACTTCTTTTTATAGGCTCTGGTGTATACGATGAAGTTTCGTGTGTATAAGGGCATGTAAATTCGAGGAACAAGCTTAGACGGGAGAACATAACCTTGTTCGTAAACGAACTAATGTTTTTATAGGGTGGAATGTTTATTAGTTTTGAGTTTGAAATGATTTATTCGGGACGGGGTTGAAAAGTTTGTTATCACAGGTGATTTATATTACGTTTAGGTAAACAACAGTAAAGGTATTGGGAAACGAAAGAATCTTTGTACTTTAAATATTACAGTTTTGTAAATTGTTTTCCTGAACATGCGAAATTGATGCAATAAGTATGAAAAAGATTGAATTCGAACATATTCAAAATTGACTGTTAAATTCTACAACGATTCATGAAGCATGATACGAAACCATTCTAAAATTGCACACATTAATATCGCAATATCGTAATTCCTTGACAAAAATTTCAATTTTCACTTGAAAATGGTTTGTGCGTGCTGCTACAGAAATTGATCATTTAATTGTCGAATGCACCAACGAAAAAGCGAAAGCGAGGCAAAAATGATAAAACTGCATTATGCTCAAAGTCAAATTACCTCCATTGTTTCAAACATTGTTCTTAATCGTGCTATTCAAGTATATGGAATTTTTGAAGAAAAAAAAAGGGATTTTCAAGTAACAATTACAAAGCATTTATCTTTACTAGGTTACGTTCGAAAACGGTAAAATGTCGTTAACTCAGTTTATTAGCCTTTGAAAGAACTTTTATTCTTTTGAAAAAAAAGAACCTCTACATGTAGGCAAGATTAACGAGTAATACATTAATGCGTGGATATCAATTTCTATTGAATCATTAGTCTTGTGAAGAACAATGAAGTCGCGCGTTATGGTTTTCAAATTCAATTAACTCGCCGTTGCTCAACAATGCAAAAAGTTATACGACTGGACACAATGTGTCCATCAGTAGCACCTGACACAACTTTAGATCGAATAAGTTTTACTGGACTATAAAAGAAGAAATGTCGAGGAACTGTAACGTAAAAACGAAATATTATTCCGTGGTTCTCGTCTTTCACTGATATTTGACCGATATGGGGTTATGGATAAAAGATGAAGATTCTATCCGGAGCAAATAATACCATCTTTCAAAATATTTCTCTCGGTCTTTGGATTTTTTTCACTTTGCCATTTCGTCTTTCTTCGAAACATTTCAATTTTTTCAAACTTTTCGGATTTTAGTTTTTCAGACCGATATAACAACTCCATTTCAAAGTTTATAAACGTTTTATTCAGTATGTAATCAGAAGTTCTGATTATCGAAATGTAAAAAAAGTTGTTACTATGCAACGTAATAAACTCAGCTGTTACTAAACAGCAACTGTTAGATAAGAAAATTAATCTTGTAAAAATCAATGCCAAAAATTAGAATAAAGTATAGCTGTGTTTTAAGTATGCCGAATGTCTGACTAGACCAATGCTTATTCTACTGCTGAAAACTCGATGTATATTTTTTTCATATTATATTAGCTTATTAGCTGCCCTTACATTTTCAATTCTTCTTTTACAGTATAATACGCGATATTATAAGTTAAAAATATTTATATATTTTTTATTTTTATAGTTACATAATTACTTAACAATTTTTCTGTTAAAAAATCAAGTATAATGTTTTTTGTTAATATTTTCATCTAAAAATACTCTTATAACCGTAATAGTTGAAAAAATCATATCTTTTGACTTTTCTCTTGATTCATTCGCTAAGATCCTCATAAACAGTATAATAGTTTAAAACCTTCAACGTTGGAATCCAATGAAAAGACAATTCTTTTCCTGCCTTGCATCGTTCATTATCGATACAATATTTACTCGCTACAGCGAAATAAAACTGAAATGCCAAAACGAATAACATTCCGCTGCTATCTCGAACCAAACCACACACACACACACAATATATATATATATATAAACTTGTCTAAAAGAAATGAATCTCGTGGATTTTCAGGCCCAACGATGGCTCTGAGTAGACTCGTTTACCAGGAGCAGCCAACGATGCCCGCCAGCCATCAGCCAGTAACAGCAGCAGTAGCAACAACTCAGCACCATCAGGCCGGAATTCCGTCGATGTCCGCCACGCCGTCGCCGATGGCTGCGAGCAGCAGGAGCGACTCGTGGTCGTCGGCGCTCGCAGCCGCCGCAGCCTACTCTCACAGTCAAGCCTCCACGTCGAACTGAGCTGTGGAGCACCGCGCGGCCGGTGCCCGTATCAGCTGCTCTTAACGTACCCGAAAATAATGTAGTAAAGAGCCCGGGCCCCCACAGGCCCCGGCTGGCCCTTCTTTCATTCATATACGCACAGCCCCTCCGTAAACGATTCCCAGTGATACGCACGAGTGCGAGTTCTTTCTTACACACACGCACAGATACACGCACACACACTCACACACACATATATATAAATCGGTTTCGCGTATATGTGCGGGCTACGATGAATTGACGATGCGCGAGTGACGATATGGAGTTGGAGCAGAAGTAAACGGTGTCAGGAGGATGATGAGAACGAGACGGGACTGCAGCCGTCGAAGATGACGCGCTTATGACCGGTGCGCGCGTTCACTCTCTCTATCTCCTGTTCTCACTCGGTTTTGCGCTCTCCTTATACTACTTGCGGAGGCAGTGATAATATCCACACGGCTGTTGCTTCGTTAGACCGCCTCGCAGGGCGGCAAGATAGAGCGGGAAAATGGTCGACTTAGGAGGATACATCATCATTTTGATGAATCACAGCGGCAAGATGAAGCTGTACGGTGAGTCATTCCTGCTCTTATACGTTCTTATTTATTTTTCTTCTTTTTCTTTCTTTTCGTTTGCGGTGTTTTTAGCTTCGTATATATATATATATATATATATGAAATATGATGTCTTTGTTCGTCTGGATTAACTTGGGATTTTTGGTATATCGGTTTGATGGTTGGATGCTTTGCTTTTAACGATCGGTTGACGTAGGATGAGTTATATCGACTGAAAGAAGATGCATGTATACTTGATATGGTGTGTAAACCGTAATGACAAACGATATAGTATATTTGTCAAGAATTTTAATTTCCAAAATATTACAATTTGAACCTTGATACTTAATATGTTTTTAACCTTGATCATTTTTAACGTTACTGTTACTGTAAAAATCTGTTGAGTGTTAGGAAAAAATTTGACTTTTACAAGTAATATAAATAAAAAAAATGATGCGAAGATGAAAATTTGGCATTCACTACACGATACTTTTTTAAAGCATTTAGCAAACCACGTGAATATCTGTTTACCCTGCAATTAGAAAAATAGACCGTCATAATTATCATTGCTATTCAATGATTATTTTGAAAATTATAACAATTTCATCTGACGTGGCATTTGCCTCAATTATCACATTATTTATCGAATTAAATGTAAATTATTTTCACATACAGTATCCAATAAACAAATTGAAAAAGGATATCGTTACACAATGGGATATCGTCGATACATCGTGAAGTATCGAATGTCCTCGAAGAACCACCTCCTCAAATATAATGTATGCATAAACTTTTTTTTCCGATTACAGACGTCTCGCGGAAATCTCTAAAGTGATTTCTTCCTTTCAAAAGCCGTCCTTTTTCTTTCCTCGCCGGGGATATCATTAAAGCCTTCTTTTTCTTCTTCCCTGAGCAAAAAAGGAAGAAGAGAGTGAGAGAGTGAGAGAGGGAGAGAGAGAGAAAAGAAATCGAAGGGACGATTCTTCGTATTGTTCCGACTCGTTATTCGCGTTCGAATGATTTCCTCTTTCTCTCATTCTCATTCTCTTTCTCGCTCTCAATCTCTCTTTTTCATTCCTACTCTCTCCCACCTTCTAGCTTTACATTCACCTCTTTCTCTTACTCCTTCAGCAGCAGCAGCGCAAGATATCGGCGCTTTTAACGATATTTCCACGGCGGCTTTGGATTCGCGCAGTGATTAAAACTTGAACTGCTCTCTCCCTCTCTCTCTCTCTCTCTCGTGAAACTCTTCCTGTCTCTTTTCAGCTTATATTACTGCAGCCGTACTTTGGCTGTTTGCAATGCAAAGGTTAGGTAACGGATGATACCTTTGTGCTATTGCTAAAAATATCGAGCTCTGCTTTTTAGTTTTTACCTTCTGCAATATTACGCACCATGTTTTCAACAATACAATAGTTGACAAGAGCAATTGTTAGAACAAAGGATTGGGTACTATTTTAATATTTTCTGCAGCTATTCTTCTCTATATTTAATAATGCATGGAAATACATATGCTTTACAAAAGCATTCTCGACATCTATCTGATGTAGCTTTTATTTTCTTAACACGAAGAAAACCTTTCCAGATTTATCAACAGCAAATATTATTTTCATGTATGTATTGTCTTGTCTCTTTGAATCGCCTAAATATAGCTATAAAATACATTTAATCTCAATATAGTTGAACGTCTCTCTCTCTCTCTCTCTCTCTCTCTCTCTCTCTCTCTCTCTCTCTCTCTCTCTCTCTTTCTCTCTTCCAATCGAAAAGATTGAATGCTAATTCCCTTTTTGAATAAATAGTGATAATGAAATAATGGGGAAGAAAAACTGCGATTTATGGAAGACTAAATGAGATTTATTTCAGTATACCCGAGCTATCTGTTTGGACTAAATAAATGTTTTATCGTGAACCTGGGACATACGGTTTTATCAGTTTTCAAGAGATTATTTTCTCAATGAAAACGTTTTAGCTCCTTAGCTGTATTTATTCAGTGAGCTTATACTATTTTTAATTTAAGTAGGCTTGAAAAATTAATGCTTCGGTATAGCAAATGCGGAACTTGAATCCATGATTTATTATATTTTGCTCATAAAACTGGCTCAAAATACCTTTAGATACATAAATCTTATTTTTCTTTAAAAAAAAAATGTAATTACTCGTTATAAGTAATTCTAAGATAGTAGCCTATCTAATTTTTTGATATAGGATATTATTAGAATATAGTACATTTGATTTTTTAATGAAGAGTATTGACAACAATTGATTATCCAAGATTAATTATTTGGTTATATGATTATTTGATTTTGACTGTGTGTCTAAAGATGAAAAATTTAATCTAAAATTTTCATCTCGGATTATGCTATCATAGATCATCCGTTTTTCCAATTTCTTTTGCTGTTCGCGTACTTTTAATGGTATGTATCTTATACCTATACCCCGAGGGAACGTTTTCTTATATACCGAACCGAGTACTATGTATCTTTGAAAAATGTCATTATTTTTCTGTCAATACAGCTCAATGATAATTAAAATTTGTAAAAACCATCTTACTGCTTAAATTTTTCTATTATAGCATAATAATTAACCTTGAAAAATAAATTCTAAGCGTTTATTAAGAAGCAATTCATTACACGTGTTCTTCAAACCTGTTCCCAATTCCACCCTTCTTCGTTATTTTTAATTAATTAATGTTGAAATTATTCGTTTTAAAAATAGTACAAGGGCAGGGGAACGTAGACTTCCAATAATAAACTTTATTAATTTAAGTGCAAAATGCATAAATACTTTTCAAGCATTTTTTCAAAAGAAAAAATAAACTATCTTAAAGGTAACATATTCATTTCAATGCAAATGCAATTCTATTTTCTACAAAAGGACAAAAGAATCTGATTTAATTCGCGCAATCGGTGAAATCTGTTATCGAAATTCCATCCATCCCAATTAACAAAATCGTCGTCAAGTTGAGACTTGAAATAATTAAGGTTCCGCGTAGTTTATTTATCGTAATTGCCATAGAGCTGGTCGCGTTGGAACGTCGTCACTTTCTCTTCGTCTAAGATCCATCGCTCCGTCAATATTTCAGCGGCAAATTAGAGTTTTAATGGCACTTGCACATCCGTATTAGGTCACGTAACGAAACTGCACAGCACACACAGCTTCCCGACACTCTTCTTTATTGACTACCAAATTTCCTTAGGTGCTCAAAGTGAATATCACCCACGGGTACTTAACCCATCGATGATGACATCAAAAGCAAATTCATATCACACGCCGGCGCGTTGAAATGTAAAAGCGGTTTATATATTCGCAATATCTCGATATCGCCTTGATTCGTCGGTGTTTTTCAAATTTACGATTTTTTTTTCCAAATTTTTATTATAAATTTTATTAATTGTGCAAAAATTAACGCAAGGAAAACATCAACTGCTACAGTTATAGTTATAAAATATTTGTCATAAAAACGTTTACGGAGAGCCGATAAATCATTTTCTATTGATGGGAAAATAATCAATTAACTTGATTTATCCCGCAGCGCCGATATATAGCAGATACAAATAAATCACTTTTATGGCAAAATAGTATACTCGCACGGAAAACCACCGTGAAAACTCGGTGCTGCACTTTTTTTTCGTTTTTTCGAAATAAGAAGGTATACGATAAGCAGCCCTAGCAGCAGCAGGGAACGTCTCAAAAGCCGCGAGGAAAGATCCAAAGGCAAAAACGAAAAAAAAGTGAGCGTATCGCCTAAATAAGAACTTCGTCGCGCACCACCAGCTCCTTGTGGTATACAGTGGATATATACGCACACACCGTAACCTGTATCGCGTGTGCGAAGTCATCGCCATCCCCTTTAAAGATTAGCTGTGCGCGAGAGAGCAAGAGAGAGAGAGAGGGAGAGAGAGAGAGTTCCCTTTTAATGCTGGCCTCCTTTTTTCTGAATGCCTTCGAGGTGACGCTATGTGGCCGACGAGGCAAGAGAGAGAGACTTTCTTCCGCGCCAACCAACTGCTGCTGCTGCTGCTGCTGCTGCTGCTTAGCGGCCGTGCGATACGTTCATGAGAACCTAGACCCCATTTTTACGCCTACTGCACCGAGTGTGTATTATGCAGCCAACGCGCGACTGCACGCGTGTGTAGTGTACCCATGCAGGGATTTTCATGTATATAATACATACACGACATCACGCCGCCGCCGCTTTCTTTTTTTAATCACTCGCTGCAGTGTGTGGGGGTGAGAGCAAGAGAAGAAAGAGTTGGTCGTCTTTCTGCACACGCGAGTTCAGCTCTCTCTCGCTCTTCCTCTCTCTTGACTTGCTCGCGGCTGTTTGCTGGTAGGATTGAGTTTGCGAGCATCGATTTCGACTCGCTGTGTCGCCACTGCACACGCACGCGTGCTCATTGTGTGGATTGGATAGAGGACTGGGTTATAGGCTCTGTGGTGGGACAGCTGTTGTTTAGCAGGATTTTCGAGGTGATTTCGGCTCTTTGATCGTAGGTTCGGGTTTTGTGGCCTGTACTTTTTTTTTCTTTGCTGTATATAGGAATGAAATGCAATGAGATAGGGAAAATAGATGGATTTATTTATTGGGTAATTTTGTCGTGGTATGAATAAAGGGTGCTTGAAGTGCTATGATTGCCGGAGGTAAAAGTGGAAATTTTTGTTTCGCGGTCGTGTCAAAAGTTTTGAGTTCGTTATTTATGCGCGTTCCGTTTGAAGAAAGTTTTCCACTCGCGCGTGTATGTGTGTGTGTGTTAAATGTAGCAGGTAAACTATTTCGGTTGGAAGTAATGAGAATATTTGAAAAAAAAAAAGATCTAATGAGTTTCAAGGAATCTTGTGAATGCGTACACAAAAATAGGTGTATACACGAAACCTGTATTACTGTTTCAAGTAAGTTACAAAAATTAATCGGGTTTGGCCAATAGAGTTAGTCCTCTTTCAATTAATTCCTTTTATTTTGATTTTGTTTAAGGACTTGGTGGATTTTTTTTCTTAAATATAAATTCTCTCCGATTATGAATCATAAAAAGTCACTGTAAGCATTTGCACTCACTCATTTTAAAACTTTAACCTCCATAGTTTTAAAAACATCATCGTAAACGAAACTTTCATCCGACACTCGCCTTATTCTTCCGTTACCTCTAAACCAAACCAAACCCCATAAAAAGCGCATAAACCAGAAAAGATCTCGCTTGAAAAAAAAAAAAGATAAAACCACATGCCCCATCAAACAATTATACAATGTCCAGCATGCGCAGGAGAATGCGTCGCAATCCATCAGCATCCAAGTGATATCGCCACTAATTTCCCAAGCCTCACGCGAATGAAATGGCTAGAAGCTCGGTTGAACCCGCACCGTCTCTCTTCATTACACTCGCACACCCACACGCACACCCACACTCACATACGCTGCCGCGTACAAGTGCACACGCGGGTGTCCGTAAGCGCGGGAGAGAGAACTCGGTTGGTTTTGTGGCTTTACGCGCGCCTCGGGTGTATGAGAGAGAGCTGGAGAAGGGAAGAGCAGTCGCGATGTAGCCGAGGCACACACACGTCTGACCACAGCGCGAGTCGTTACTACTGAATTTCATGGCCCTTATCTGTGTGCAACGCGAGATTTTGCGACTTCTTTTTTTTTCCTTTAGTTGGTTTTTTGTATTGGGTGCATTTGATATTGACGGCTTAGTTAATTGTTTTTTTTTAGTCTTTGGGATGGTTGTGTATATACGTATATTAAATGGATAATGGAATATTTAAGATTGAGTTGTTTAGAAAGGTCAATATTTTGATGTATCTGTCTTTTGACCTGCGTTCGTGGGAAGTGCGATATCGTGTGACTGTGAGGATAATAATTGTGGGTGTGGCAGCTGCAATGATGCTCCCGTATAATATAAGCTAAAATTTCAACTTTTACTTTGTACTTAATTATCTTATTTTTCTATACACTGTGTACTTTAATATTGATGATATTGCTGTATTTAGTAAACAATAATTTAAAAAATTTTTTAATTAAATTTCTACAAAGTGTATTCTCAAGAATGACTGATGTTTCTTTATAGAAACTATAATATAAATTACATATCTTGATCGTAATATCGCTTCCTTCATTAGTAAAAGTAGCGTTAATTACAACGTGTATTCGAAATGTCCACTTGACATTTGATAAATATTTTGAACTTTAGAATCTATATTAGAGTGCAGAAATGAACTCTTATAGTCCATCTCACCGACTCCGTCTCGCTCTTACTCATGGCCTTCGCTCTCCTTGTCTCCCGATACACATATATATTTTTTCTCCCACTGCTTTTATCTTACACTTGTTCCAGTATTTGCCCTCACGGTCGGACTTTTCCTCGCGTAAAATTTTATTGTCGGGAAATGAGGAAATTTCTAAGATAAGTCGAAAACTACTGCTTCCGACCAATCGTACGACATACTTTTTTCTCCTTATTCCTCTCTCACTCCTTTCTTATTTTTCTTTTTTCGCTATTTTATTTCAGTCGTCTCTCTTTCTCTCTCTCTCTCTCTCTCTCTCTCTTTTTGCCCTTATGGAGCGTGTATTTGCGATTCTGTGCCGCAAAGAATGGAGCGTAAAAATAATGAGATGGTCCTTTTTCATTCAGATTCGCTCTCTTAGTCTCTCTCTCTCGCTCTCTCTCTCTTTCTCTTTCTTGCAGTGAAACTTCCTCGAAGACGGACTTGGGCCCGAAGACTGTGTGTTTCTCTTTTTTTTTGCTTCATTCACTTTACTTCATTTCCCTTTTATACGGTTCGTCTGCCATTGTACGCGCGCGTGTGTGTGAGAGAAAGAGAGAGAGAGAGAGAGAGAGAGAGAGAGAGAGAGAGAGAATGAGGAGCTCCCGTGAAATTGTTTGAAGAGACTTTTCGTCCAGTCGACTAAATTTTTAATCCCGTAAGTCGAATTTATGCGCGGGTGGACTGGGATTCTAAGAATCGGATATGTGACTTTTTCATGATATTATGGGCGAGCGGTCCTTATATACGATTTGAGAGATTTTTCCAGAATGAAGCCAGAATGAAACGATAACTTATTCCATTAGAAATTACAAAAGTGTTTCTTCAATTTGGGAATTTGATCCGGATGAAAAAGTTACGAATGGATGTGATTAAGTGTGCGCCTCGTCCTCGTGGGAAATATAGATGCTCTAACCTAAATGTCATTTCTAGCGTAGGAAAAAAAAATATATTATATAAAATTTAATCTCAGCGTAAAATTATAAAATCAAGCTTCAGAGATACTAAAACATATAGCATTTACCCGCGTGCAAAGTCGATAGGAAAATTGCGTTCGATAATTTTGTTTATCGCGGTAAACACAATTTGCTTTACGGGAGTGTCAAAGTCCTACCGCTACCACTAAACTGTGTTACCGACCTGATCCTGAATAATTAGTATAACTAAATAAATATTTGAAATTATGCAAATCCCAAATACAGGTGCACTTTGTCTATGAATTATTTTTCGTCTGGCAAAGTTTCAAGTAAATATTTTAATGACACCTTCAAAAATTCTTATTTCGATAAAATTCGCTTATTTCTAAGCAGGAATTTTTGAAGGTGCCATTGAATTATTTATTGGAAACTTTACCAGATGATAGATAATTCATTTGGGCACCTGTATATGGAATTTGTAAAATTAAATTTTTTTTTTTTAATTAATACGAATTATTAATTTAAAATTTTAATTGACTTCGTACCTCCTTAAAACAAACCGGTTAAGTTATTTTTTTAACAATATTATACACGCATTTCATCCTAAGCTACAACTTTTCAAGTTAAAAGAAAGAAAAGAATATGGGACAAAACTTTTTTTGTATAGCTACGATAGATGAACAAAGACATTCGGGGACAGGAAAAAAATTTGATGGAATCGGGGAATGAAAGTAGAAAAACTTGCATTTGGTCGATGAGAGAAATAATCCTTTTTTGGTGTATCTGTGCAGGATCGCCAGCGGACAGCGCGGACAGCTTGGAGATTGGCGACGAGATTCTCGAGGTCAACGGACGCACCCTCGAGAACGCGACGCACTCGGAGGTCATACAACACATACATCAGGTGACTAATTTTCTACTTACATTTTCTACCCTATATCTTTCATCTGTATAAATATTAAATTCAATTGTATAAAGTCATTGCTAAATTGTTTCTTTGGTGTAAAACGAAAAATTCTTTTCACTCGGTTTCGAAATAGTCAACGCCAAAAATGACACTCGACTTGACCATCCAAAAATCTTAAAATTGCCAATCCACCTCCTACAAAATAAACAAATCCATCACTAAGAATTAGCTCATCTTCACCCTCAACCTTATTCCTTACAAATCGACCCTGACAGAACGTTGAAGATTACAGCCATACGCAAGCCATCTAATGCCGTCTCGCCAACGTATACGCGCCTGAATTATTCACTCTATCTCTATCCTCCGCGACTATATATGTGTTTACGCAGAGAGACTAATGCAGAAATTGACATGTCGGTCTGCTTGTCTGTTGCAGTGCATAAAATCAAGAACGATATGCCTGCGGGTTCGGCGGAGGAGCGGCAACAAAATGGGTAAGTCAAGTCGTGGGAGACGTGCATCCCCTGCACCCCTTCTCTGCTTGTTTTTATATTCTTAGCGTGTTTAGGTAGAACGTTGACTTGCACTTTGCTCGAGCTTTTCTTTTATATGCTTATTAAACACGAGCAGAATGACTGTCAAATGTCAAAACGTCCATTTAAAATATACCAGAAATATCCCTGTTATACTTCTTTCTTTCATTATTTCGCAATGTGAAATGAACGGGGTTGTAGAGTTTGAGATTAATTATTTTGATATTATAATATGCGAAAAAGGTTTTTTCAGTAAAAAAATATAATAGGTGTAATCTGGCATTTTGCCAAGATTTTTATTATGTAGAATGAATTCTGTACATAATATTCTCGTGTAGGTATTGTGTAGAAGTTTTGAGACAGGTATTAGAACAATAATACGGAAATATATATACAGTCTTACTGTTCTTAATGCGCTGAGTCCAGAATTTCATGAATAATAATCTGAGCGTTTTGTTCAGTTATTTTGAAGCTTATGTAGGCTACGCTTATGTGATGTAAAAAGAAAATTTTTAAATTTCATAAGCTTACAAATGTCTTTAAATTAATAGATGAAAGGGATCATTATTATTACATGATATCTTTAATAGAGCTAATCTAATATACATATTGCTTAGTGGCTTTTCACAATTTCTTTTTATACTTTTTTTTGAAATATCAAAGAGCGAGATTATAGTTATTTTTCTGCTCTAAACGATCCATATCTCGATCAAGGAGACTGTTTCGGCAAGTCTAATTCGCTCAAGGGAAGCTATTCGCTCTCGCTTTCCTGTTCCCTTTATTTTTTATTAAGAAAAGGAATTCTCGGATTCGCGTTACACGGGAGGAACGTATAATTACGGTGTGTAATGAAACCCGACTTCTTCGACGAAGGGAATATGAAGAGAGGAGAGAAGTGAAAGGACAAACTTGAAGTTGTGCATTGCTTCTGGATTGCTTGTATATAGGCCGCCTTACAGATCCTTCAATATGAAATGTCTTTAGAGGTAGTATTTATTTGAGCTAATTTGTTTTTTCTTTCGAACATTTTTCTTCTTATGAACGAAATGGGATATTTGTAATAATGAACTAATGTAGAATAAATACATCCTAAATTTAACTATTTACTGAATCGTTAAAAATATTCTTCATGCGCAATCGATAATTCCCTAATATATTTGTCAGTAAGCCCAAAAACTACAGGACTGAACGAAGTCTCCGTGGAATTACAGCAGCCTCATATTATATACAGAAGCATAGGATCGGTGAAAATCCGACCAATGAACAAGGAGCTTCCATTCCGCTAAAACCCTCGTTCCGTCCTACTAACGCGCATGTATATATATGCAACAAAGAACAGCGAATGACTTTTCTCTCTCGAAGCGTTCGATCGCTTAAATTTCAAGGGTCTCTCGCGACGATAAAGTTCCCAACTCTCTCTTGCTCTGTCGCGTGAAAAGAAGCTTTTCGCGTTAAGCGAATATCGCGTGCTCCCTCTCTCTCTCACCCTCTCTATCTCTCTCTGTCGCCCATCGCCGAATAAGTAAGGATCTCGAGTCTCGCGCGGCGTAAAGTAGGTAGCGAAAGGATATACGTATATTGTGCACTGGATATGTTGGAAACTCGCGCAGCTTAATTAATTAGCGCGTGTGACGAATTTCCCCTACCCGATGTTATATGTATATGTAGAGGCGACACAGAGTGGCGGCGTTTTCTTAGCTTTAGCGAGTCTTCGCTTGTGCTTCATTTTACTTTCCGATCTTCCGGTAGTCTGGAATTTACGATAGGCGAAACTCTAGCGTAATTATATGTGTGTAATGCATTTAAGAAATTTCGTCGAGTTGCGATAACTCGATACTCCCTCTTTTGAGCGTTTGATACGATTTCATCTTCGTGCTTGTTAGCGAATAGGTGTGAGAGTAAGAGAGAGCTAAAAATGGTCAGCACAAAAATCATTAAGGTAAAAGACTCAGAAATTGGATATGTAAGAGCACGTATACGAGTTACTGGACACCCCATCTGTTTAAACGTTTTCCTAAGCTGTAATTGGTCAAATGAATTCAGACACTGTAGTGCTGTCCAATCACTAGCACGTGTTCAGCTTTACTTGTGTTTATGATTGTTTAAATGTTATATCGTGATTAATTTCGTATTTATAATTTTTAAATAAAAATCATATTTTAATTCTTCTTATGACTTAAATTTTACTATCACTTTTATATATATTCCAGTTATATTGAAAAATAGATCCTTTTTTACGCTAATACCATAAAAAATATTTATAAATGCATTTTGAAATAAATTAATGCAGAAATATTTGATAAGATTTTAGTCAAGTTTTATTTAACATATTCTTTGAGATAGGTTTTCAACGAAAGAAAATATTTACGCACACGTTAACAAATTTCTTGTACCAATTGCTCAATCGAGCAAATTCATGCAATTTGATAGATTCTCGTAACAATAATTTCTTCACTTCACATGTGTATAACGCAATTTTTTTAACGGATATTTTGCGCAATACTCGATTCGTTTCATATATACTCGCGTTCACCAATGCGACACACGAGATTTTCTCGACGACTATACGATAGACTTTGCGATAGACACTCCCACATGATGACACACTTTCAATGCAAGTAATCTTTCTCCAGCCCTGAACAGTAAACTTTGAAAATTGCTCGTGGATATCTAGGATAATGTTATCCATCGTGGAAAAAAAAATGATGTAACGCGTAAGAGAGAATTTCATATTTTAAATTTAATGTTTTGAAAATTATGGACTACAATAAGAATAATTTATTTTTCTTGTAGTCTGTTGATGTATAATTTAAATTAAAATTTTTATACGCAGCTCTGCATAGATTTTGATTGATATTCTATACGATTAAATATTTTGTTTCAGTACTCAAAACGATTTATACACAAAGACTAGCAAATTAAATAAAATAGCTTATACAATGGAGTCTTAAAGCGGCTGTATTTATATAAGTTTGATAACTAATTGAAAAATATACAAATACCAGATACTCGTAAAATAAATTTTTCTCAAAGTTCAAATTCTTCGTAGCCTATAGAAATTCATTCCAAACTAATTTTACACCCAAACAAACAAGTCGATCCTCAAGTCGAGAGTCTATTCACCGCTTTCCGGCATCCAACGCTAGAACTATTTAAGGAAATGCAAAAAACCTTCCACTCCAAGTCCAACTCGACCGACTCTAACCAATTAGATTTACCGCTACTTAAAAAGTCGAGGTTCGGTTAAGTCATAAGAGGCAAAAATTCCCTGACAATACAAATTCACCGCAAAACTTACGCAACCCACTTAATACAAACTCGCTACCTACAAGGAATTCCTATCCATACGAAACCACCAGTTATCCCGTACACCTTATCCATACTCGATCGGCAAAGTAGACCTTTTTCGATCTTCCACCCCGCAACGATCAAATCCTCCCAACAACCCACCTTAAACACCTCGAAATACACTGTCCAATCTCCACTGCCTAATACGTCCCGGCACTGTTTTACTTGAAAAAAGGACAGAAAAAGAATAGCGAGTCCAGTCGATCGCCGCCATCCTCGGCCAACTTCGGCCGCACTCGCCTCGCCTCGACAGACCGTTCGCCAGGTAAATACCTCTCTCTCTCTCTCTCTCGCTCTCTAAGCTCTCTTACACGCCGTCCACCAGGTGAGCGCGCGCGCGCCAGAGTGCAGAGTATACTTAAATCGCTTGCGAGCACAAGAGTGAGAGAGAGAGAGAGAGAGAGAGAGAGAGAGAGAGCGAGTGAGAGAGATGGATATATAGACACTGACCGCGAAGTAGAGGTGGAACTCTCTGGAGAATGCAAGCAAACGAGCCTCCTACCTATCTCCGCGCGGTGCCTATGTGCGCGAGCGAGCGAAAGAGAGACAGAGAGAGAGGAGCGAGCGCGCGATGAAAGTGGAACCCAGGAGGTAAAGAGAGAGAGAATGGTGTATAGAGAGCCGGCTGCACGAGGCTGAGGCAACGACGACTATAGGAGAGAGGAGAGTTGGAGCAGCTCAGCGCGCGCTGGCCGAATGCTGGCAGGCCGGGGAACATACGTGTCAGTACGCCTCACGATCTTTTTCACGGTGCTTCGCTCGCTCGCTGACTCGCGCGACCGCGCGACCGTTTCGCTGCTTCCACTCGCGTTATACGTACATTTTTTTTCATTTTCATACACTCTTCCGCCAGCGTATACATAACCTCGTGACCAAGTGTTTATACGGTCCACGCATATTGTGCATTTGCCGTATGAGTGAGTTTTTCGCGTGCGATGCCCGAGTCCTGACTCCTGGTGATGGCCTGGCGACGATAGCCCTGTATAAGTGTGTTATCTAGATGTACGAGTGTGTGTAAGCTATGCGCGAGTGTGTTGGTTCGACAGTTGGTTGGTGGGCATGTGCGCACGATATAATACACACACGACAAGCCATAGGAGTGAAAGCCCGATTATAGAGCGGCGAGGAGAAGTAGCGGTTGACGCTCGCAAGAGAGCTGCTGCACACACGACCACGCCGACGACGTTTCCAACCTGCAGCCTGTGTTTATGCTGTCGCGCGCGCGCGTGTGTGTCTCTTTCTCCATGTGTGCGCGTGTGTACCGTGTGTGTGTACCGTGTGCGTAAGTTCGCTTGTGAGAGTACCTACGGTTGTACAGTAGAGATGCTGCGTACGACGTGTAAGACGAGCGCCACACGTGTGCGGTGCCAGTGATGTGGGCATAGCACGAGGGATTCCCGATGGAAGAGGATAACGCCGGATAACGACGATTAGGTAGGGATGAGATCTCTTGTTTGCATTTATTTTTTTGCCTTGATTGGTGTCGTTGCGGTGGAGGTATGTAACTGGCTGCCCGACGAGGAAGTAGCTGATCCCGATTTGAATTCCGTGCAATCGAGGATGAGAGAAAGAGAAATTTCCGAGGCTGGCAAAGCCGATGTCATGGTAGCCATTTGCCGAAGCTTGTCCATCTCTATCATCCTAATGTTTACCGCGTAGGACCGATGCTGCGTGAATTGGTACACTGTATAGGCAAGACTACGATTTTCGTTGTCAAGTTTCAGGTTAACATTTAATGGTGACATTTGCTTTGCTAATCGGCAAGAATTTTTTTTATTACCTACTTTCTTTCCTCCGGTGCGCGGTTGCAGAATTTGAAAGTGCACGCGGCAAAGCATATATGTTTTTTAAACTAAACGTCACTCATAAGTTACGGCTTTGACACAGTATCGCAGGCTGGATGTTGTGAAGTTTCGCAGTGAAAACTTTATGGTTACTTGGCTTGGAAAATATGATTTTTAATAAGACCTTGTGAGACATATTTCTTTTAATCAAAACTGCTGCACACGTTAGAAAATTGATCGAAAATGTAATATACCCCTCGGATAAAGTTTCTTTACAGTGTTACATTTGAGCCAGGCAACCACTTTTTTTTCACTGCCTGGAAAAGCCAAGTATTAGAAAAGGAATTGGAAAATGTTGATTGAGATTAGGTACTAAATAAGTTATTCGATACTGATTTATTTTTTATGACACGTCGACTGCACTTATGATCTTAACAGTAAAATAATATAGTGAATTTATAGGTTATGTCTTACGAAAGTTTACCTAACAAAAAATTATAATTTGTTGTACATTATAAAGTTCACTGATTTTTCAATTCAGTTTATACTTTGTTCAGATTACAGAATAATTTTGCAAAATATTGTCGTCGTACAATACTTTATGCAAAATAGCTTTGCGTAAGAAATCAGCAATGGGTAGCGGATGCTAATAAATTCCTTCGCCTACGTAACGCGCTAATTTTATTGTTTGTATGATGGTATAGCGAACTCATAATTTGCAATATCCAGAGAAAATGCATCATGAAGGTATACCTGCCCATGGAAGAAAAAAGCAAAATACAGAAATTATACCTAGGCTTATTAACGAACCTAGTCAACCATTATTCTGTATCGTGCTAGTATCGGCGATCTCACTTTTCAATTTACGATTTCTCAAAATTAATTTCCGCCGAGGCTGCTGACCTAGTATCGGATCAATATTGGAACAGTAATGCCAGTTACACGTCGCATCTCCATTATGCGCAACTGATTCAGTCCTTAATTTTTGTACATTACCTAATTTTGATGCACCAAGCCAAAATCAGCATTTTTGAATTTCAAGTCAAATTCTCTTCGCGACTAGCGCGCAATACTTAAATGAACGTAAAAGAAACACATTCGCATGGATAAAGTTTGTCACGTGATACAGCGCCAGGTCTTTGAAATACAATACTCCTTTTCCATTGAAGACTGTGTAAGCGTAATCCGATGCAGTGAATTTCTATAGCGCGTATAGAGCAACAATTTTATGTGCCGCGCGTGTATGAAGAAGATAGTTGTTATTAGCCCTTGAAACGTGAAAGGCATCAAGTTCCGTTGCGCATGTCTTAACGAAGAAGTGGTCTCGGATGCTGTGGAATGTAGATGTGACAGTTTTTTTAAGGACGTTGTTTTTCTTTTCTTTTTTTTTTGACGATAACCTCATTAAAGCGCAACGTATGCAAATGACCGCTATTTCTTACAAAACCGGAATTTCACAGTATGTTTGCGCTTCGTGTATGTACACTGAGAATGATGATGTTTTCAACACGAATAGATGATTCGTTTACAGTGAATGAAACGTCATTATTATAAAAAAACTTCTCGGAAAAATAATCTTTAGGGGCACTTTCTGCTTTAGCTAAGTTTAGAATAGTTTCAGTTTAATTTTATCTACCAGTATTTTTAGATTTTACGAAAGGACAAAATGGAGAAATTGGAAAATATTTTTATCGTTTAATTTCAATGTCACACACGGAAGGAGCTGCACACGTGTCTATTCCATTTCAATTTAATACTGGCTTTTAAAAAAACTTTTGAATTTCATAAAAGGCTTTAGAAATTAAGCAAAATCGATCAGGTTGTCTCGTATATTTTCAATAGCATTGAGTAGAGAAGTAATGCAAGAGGAAAAAAAGTCTGAATCTACGTGAATTGACTATAGTACCGTAGTCGATGATTTATACCCGTTTATTATTGGAGTTACGTAAAATCTCCACTTTCGGTTTACATAACTGGATTAAAAATAATAACACGATTTAAAAAGAATTGTATGATCAAATTAAAGTTAAACTAAAATGCCGCGAATTTGGCTATTTTTCTAGTGGCATTCACTAATTCCACATTTGCCCATCTTGTTTTGGTTATTTTTGAATCTCTTTAGCGTCGTGTCATCGTTGATTTCGATAGCTGCGCATTTCATTTAAAATAAAGTCGAATAAAGAAATATGGTATATATTTATGAATTAGTATACATTTATTAATTCAGAGTTTTGAACTATATTTCTTTATAAAATAAATCGTACACGTAAAATTAATAGCAGTAATAAATTTTTAATTTAACTTTTAATATAAATATTAAGACGTTTAGCATAATTAAAGCGATGTTGAATAATATACATACATATAAAAAGGCTTATTTAATGACTTCTTTTATTACCATATTTGACACTTTTCAACATCACTTTGCTAGTAGAAAAGATCGATAAAGCATATTTTGAAAATATTCACAGAGTATGCGGCTCTTTTTTGTATCCCTTTATGGAAGAAATGTCAAAGCATGTATTACAATTTTTTACATGTACACGGAAAAATTCGTACGTAAATGAAAATACTTTAGGTACAGTATTTTTTTTCAGTAAACACATATACTCAGCTTGTAAATGATGCCGGGGAATATTGAAAAAATTATTTATGCTCTTGAAATTAAAATAATAAATTAAAAAAATTTTATTTAATATAAAGTTGCTATGCACGTAAAATATATATTTATCAACGACGTGGTTGTAAAACAAATATACGGACACGCTACGGTAAAGCATGTCGCATATTTTTTTGTACACGGAATATTTTTCCCTATGCTCTTTGAAACATGGATTTCCGATTTTCAAAGCAATTTGCCAGTGAAACTCGAATATCGGGATAGAAACCTTATATTTAGCGATATCTTTTATCTGTAATCAAGGTATATTCACTTGAATTAATGATCACATCAACATCTGCAAAAAAATGTATTAAATGTGCACATAAATTTATGTATTTTAGCAAATCCATAATTAAACAGATGCTTCTGTAGATTTCTCTTTTTACGGCACTAATTATATTTAATTTAAAAGGAATTTTGAAAAAGCATTCAGTAGTTTAGTGCAGGCATACGGTAATATAAGAAAAACTGTTCGTCCAAATATGTAAGCTGTAGTTGTGACGAGTAGAGCCCATGGTGACGTGCAGGAAATACTCCGAGTCCATTATGATTCCGAGAGGTTCTTGTACCGGTCTTACCATACCAGACTTATTCTACTTGACGCGTGTGGATATTCCGCACGTTACAATAAACTTTAACTGTACCTTTTGACTTTCTACGAACTATAAAGAAGCTGAACTTTTATCGATGCGTACTTTATAAGATATATGCAATAGAAACATTTATACACAAATCATTCATACTGCATTGTAAGTATCTTTTATCAAGGCACTTGATAAACTCATGCATAATGCATATCATCTTTAAAGTAGCTTTATAATAGTCCATAACTAGTTATTATTTGCAAATTGGAAATTAAAAAAAAATCTTGCTTAATGAACTCGATGTTAATGATCTTAAACAAATGATTGTACGGTAGATATATTAGTAAACGTTAACACAGCTCTGTAATTATTTGCAATTGATCAGTGAGTCAACCGATCTAATAATATAAGCTGGCTAAATTAAACTTCTTATTCCAACTGCAACGATATGATTCCTATTTATTTTTTTCTGTTTGCACGCTTGTTACGTGTATTTACTGTTTATACGACGCAAATCTTGTTGTAAAATCAAATGAATATTTACAGTCTACGTGTATACGCTCAAGCAATCGGTAAACTAAACATTTCAATAGCAATCAAATTAGCTCAAAGCTCCTCTCAATCGAACTTCCATTTTAATTCGTTCGTCAAACTACTTAACTTATACCACGTGTAAGTATACATCGGCACACGCGACATCAGGTGCACGAGCGAAATAAACATGGCCAATCCCTCAGGAATTCCCACAGCAATTCCGTTTCCTGAATGTCCACACCAAACACACACATACGCAGCCACATGCTGTCCAGCTGCACAATAGCCCCATCCATTTTGCTCTCTCTCTCTCTCTCTCTCTCTCTCTCTCTTGCACCTGCTATAAAACACACATACACGAGAGCTCCGAAGCTTACGATGCGTGTCGCTTAGTTCTCTGCTCTTTATACGCGAAATAGAATAGAAAGAGAGAGAAAGGGAGATAGAGAGAGAGGCTGATGGTGCTCTCAGCCAGGATGTGACGCGAGAAGCGGAACTGCGCGCTCCCGAGCGAGGAAAAGGAAGAGGAGGAACAGGAACTTGCTTCCGATACAGTTTTGCTCTTTCTCTCTCAGGTGTATCTCTACATGATGTGCGCTTGCAGCGGTTCGATATATAATGGATCGCGAGTGTGTGTGTGTGCGCGCGCGCGCGTTGGGAAAAAAAGTTGAATCGAGTCGAGATGAGTTTTAACTTATATGGCTCTCCGATGCTTGTGGGTGTGTTTATTATTCAGCGAGGTATTTCTCGCGATGTCTATATTGGCCAATTTCGGGAAAAAGAACTGTATAGCCGGTTGTGTTGGTGCGGCTTTTTGTTTAGCGAGCGAGTGTACCGAGCTGCTGCTACTACGAGGAATTTGATTTGAATGAAATTGATCATGAATGATTCAGGCGCGGCTTTTATGAAAATGAATGCTAAATTGATTTGCGAAGGATTGCACATAGCTCTTCGCTTCTATCTCGCTCTTTCCCCTTTTTTCTCCGCCTTACGTAATTTATACGAACGTGATTTTTTTTCTTCCTTTTCGTTAAGTTTGCGTCCCTCCTGAGAGATGTACTTCGGTCGTTCGCTGCGTCTTTATCTCGTAATTATACTTGAATATTTAATGATCAAGCTGAACACTGACTTTATTTGCATAGAATGTTACATTGCGAGGCAGAGAGTTTGGCCTGGGGGTCTATTGATTTGAGCGATGGAGTTGATTGACACATCGTTATTTTTATTGCGTGTTTTTGACGAAGCGAATGAAGTTGCGCGTTGATCTTCAATGGAAATTACTGCACGTTTCGATTTGGAATGAAAAATT
The DNA here is from genome assembly GCA_900490025.1 of Megastigmus dorsalis. NCBI lineage: Eukaryota > Metazoa > Arthropoda > Insecta > Hymenoptera > Megastigmidae > Megastigmus > Megastigmus dorsalis. The sequence goes on along the minus strand of UELU01142838.1, from coordinate 56,944 downwards.
AAGACGTGTTTTAAAAATGAAGTGTTATGAGCTTTAAGACTTGACTTGGCGTAAAGTATTACGAGGATAAATATTGATTGTCAAAATGACTTACACTCGTGCACTTATAGCGAGAAGCAAATAATATACAATTTGAATTTTAAATAGCCCGCATATGACCAAACAGGCCGCAATTGCTATAAAATTAAATTTAATGATGAATTTTTCATTACTATCCTTATTAATCAACAATCGCTCTCGCTCGAAAAAATAATTTTATCCTCTCAAACGGACTTTAACGCATCCGCGGAATAAAACTTTTTTCGTAAGATTAGGATTACGTTCGCATAAAAAAGCCTTATACTCTTTCCGCGAAACGAATAAGCTCGTAGCGCTTCAAAGAACCTTTCTCCCTTTGAAGCCGCGGCGAATCTTTTCCATTTGTTACAAAAAAAAAATAAAATAAAAAAAAAAGAAGAAATGCACATAAATCCCGCGCTATACGAATTTTGCTTAGGTATATATACTCTTTTCCAATCCTATTCGATATCTCTCTCCCTCTCCATTCTCCCTCTTCCATCTCTCCAAGGGTGTTTCTCGATCGGCGGCGCGAAAATTCCGTCGGCCTGGAAAGGATAAAGAAAGAGAGAAATAGTAGACCAGAACGGCAACGATGCATGTGTACATCATACACGTACACACACATGTTCGCGAGAGCAATGGTCATCGACCCGATGGTCGTTCACCTGCCCGAGCCGCTCGTCTCGCTCGTTATTAGTGCGATAAATGCGCCAACGATGATAATTGGAAGTGTGTGGTGTGCGTGTGTGTTCATGGCTTTAGGTTGAAGATGTGCTGAGGTGCACAGGTCGGTGCGAAATGCGCTGAAATCCCGCGGTGTCGCGTTTGGGGATACGACGATTTATTTGGCGATCGCGATGGATCCTGGGTCTTGGTCCTTTGGCAATGGAAAATAACTTTAGGATCGGGATCAAACGGTAATTCTGTTGCAAGTAATGTATAGGGCTCAGGATTTCTTCGATACTTGTGAGAATCGTTTTGTACGGAAATGATTTTTCGCGAGGTGACTGACGATGAGTTTCTGTTTGAATTGAGACAATTTAAATATAACGAAGAGTGTTGCGGTAAAAGTGAAGGTGATTCATGCGCATGATTCATAGGGAAGTGATTTCACGTGAATTGTTGTCATAACTTGCTTACGTACGTGTTCTTCCGATTATGCTTAAATTTCCAGCTGATTATTATTTAAAGTTTGTTTATCTGTATGCGCATTGTAAATTATTCAAATTAAAATATGTAATAAGAAATTAATATTATTTATGTATCGGACTTTTTATTATTTGGAAGTAAGTGACTAACATAAATAATCGATAAACTACACACGTTAAAATGTGTGAAAACCATTGAATAAAATGTAAACGCGTACAAGTAGTCGATATAAATATTTTAGTAATTCATAGTTATTATTTACCTCTATTTCAGCTGAATTAAAAATACTCTCATAAAAACAGGCATGAAGTCAAATGCAGTGAAACGCTGCTGATATCTGCTTTGAATAAATCGACGGTGAAATTGGTATGCACACATATTGAATGATATGAAACCGCGAATGCTCATTATTTATTTTGTGAAGGTGATTTGCATGCAAGAAAAATTTTATAAATACCGAATGAATCACCTGTGCACATCGATGTTTGCTTTTTTATCGCGAAGCCGAAGTATAAAATTGCATATAATTGCGCACATGTAATTTTTTCTAAAGTGTCCTGCTTCAAACTATATTTAACCAAAATATACATTTTCAAATCATCAATTAGAGATAAAAGAGACTGAAAATATTCAAAATCGCATATCCAAATGAATATTGATAACGTAATGAAATGGGAGATATATCAACTGTATAATACAGTATCATATGATTCCCGGAAATTCTATTATTGCTATTTTAGTGCGATCTCCATTCGAGCAGCGTATCAGTTAATGCTCAAAGCATAGCATTAGCCCGGTATCGAACCGCCAACTCGACCGCCAATGTATATCAATATAATGTCGGTACCGGTGCTTCGCTACCCGGAAAACTCCCTTTTTTTCACCAGTAAAATTCCTATCTCCAGCTCGAACGACACGACAGATCCACTTTTATTTAAGAGTGGAATTCCAGTCAGCTGAAAGTTAACGAGCAAGCCGGCAGATATATAAAATTATTTTTATGGCGTTGGCCGTTACGTTCGCCTGAACTTTCTAGTGTATGCATTTTAAGGCAAAATTCAGTCTACACACGCGCGCTGGCATACTCGGCAAAGTGGAAATTTTGAGGAAAGTGAACGGCAGAAAGGATGATGTGCTATTTTATATATATTTCCTCACACATCACGACGCATATACATATATATTTGCAACGTATACGGATTATTGTGAAAGCATCGAAAATATAATACCGCAAGTGGCGTCGCCTCTTACATCCACTCTCAATTTCAAGGTGAATCGAGTACCGCGCACAACAGCTGCTTTTTCGCTGTTCCAGCGCGTGACCTAATCGCACATAAAAGGATTCGCGTGTATATCGTGTGCTTTTTCATTCTCTGGCCGCGCAACAAACGAATTCGCGAATGCGAGAGAAAAACTTGAAGCGGGCCCGAGTATATATAGTGTGCGTCGATGCAATTGTCTGCCAGCCGAGTGATTGGACGTGCAGAAGTAATTGGAGATAGTACACGTGATTGGCTTTAATCCATCGAGTAAATCGTAACTCTCTGCTCTCACTGGTATACGCTGGCTGTTGCGGATAAGCGTTTTTACTGCGTCGCTGCAGTGCGGGGAGATTCTTTCGATGCGCGAACCGGGAGAGAGAAAGTCGTCTTTCGATTGTCTTTATACTCCGTATAAATTGCAATTGAGAATTATCCAATGTACTGATATAATGCCGCTATAAAGTTGCCTGTTAACTATAATGCTTGATCTGTGTATCGAGAAGAAATATTTTGAAAACGATTTATGGAAGGTGTTTCTTAATCGTCGGCATTATCGCGTTGTGATTAAAATTGCACTCGCGTCGTTTCCAATACATACATTCTTGAATTCAACATGCAAATGCATCTATTGAAACTTGAGCTTGATGATCGTATAGATGATAAATCATTGGAATTGCCCATAAAATGACTGATTCACGACGACACTCTAACCTTCAAATATGTAAAATTAACCCAAGAAATTCTAAAAAAAAAAAAAAAAGAAAAGTAAACAAGCCAAAAACAGTTAATAATCGTACAGTACCTCTTACCCGGCAAAGTTATTTCCAGTATATACAATGTGCAGTCTTATCGATCAACAGACACGTCGCCTGGGTAATAGAGAAAACCTATAAGCGCATAGCACATCTTTTACCACATCATTTCCATAGCCGATCATCGATCAATTGCAAGAAACGCACAAGGCACAGTAGATTATACGCACATAATGTTATAATCCTTGGTCGATTAAGCGTTTACGGCACGCGCGCCTAATAAGGAATAGGCCTTATCGGCGACACGCATCGCCTGGCGCACTCTCGTCTTTTTGCATTGTGTGCAGCAGCGTTTAAAACTCTCGCGCCGTGCAGCGGATGATTTGTGTGTATAATATACATACAAGGCGTTCGATCGCGCCGCGGCCGCGAATCGTAAAACAAACATCACCGACCGCCGCCGTCGTTCATACATCCGTTGACCGAGAAAGAGAGAGAGATAGAGAGAGAGAGAGAGAGGAATTTTCATCCCATGAGTCGACCGGACCGCGTATAATATAACGCGTAAACAACTTTTCAACCGCGATTGTCGGCCATGATTAAATTCAATAATTATCGGAGGCCTCGTTGTATAGCTCTCTTTTAAATTTCAGGACGTGTGTTTTGGTAAACGGCGCGAAATTATTCTTTACCGTATATACTGACTCTTATTTGTAGCAAATGCTATTGGATAGTAATACATACGTTTTTGAATTCGACTCAATGAAACTTTGAGATTGTAAAATTTCCGGTATATGGTACACCTTTTCCAGCCGTCCTAAATTTTCGGTGTGGCAACGCGACTCGTCTCCCTGAATGCCCGACGTATATATAGATAAGCGAGGTGTATACAACACGGTCATCTCGATATTGCTTCTCTCTTCTTTCATTTTTTTCCTCTCCTTTTTTTTAAGCGGGAATCGAAATGGGTCAAGGGTCTCGGACGCGTGCAAGAGAATGACGGCGCCAGTACTTTTCAGTACAGTGTGTATTATAAACACAGACACACGAGTGCGAGTGAGAAAAAGAGAATATTTTCGAGAGGCGCAGAAAACGAGATCGACAATTCAGTGATAAAAGTGTATGTACACGTAAGAAAGAGAGAGAGAGAGAGAGAGCAAAATTTCATCCGAACGAGGAAGAGAAAGGATGGCAAAGAGAGAGAGAGAGAGAGAGAGAGAAGCTGTAAGCGGGTATATACAGTTAGGAAACTGGTTTTGCCTTCTCTCGAGACGCCGAGATTTCTCTCCGTCTCTTCTTCTGCTTCTCTTCCTCTCCAGCTGCCTTTCTTGTGTGCCTCTCTCTCTCTCTCTCTTTCTTTTTCAATATTTCCTCCGCTTTGCACCATTGCAAATTCGCCATGAGTGTTTGGGCGAGAATTTATGGTTACGACAATTTATGTTGGCTTCTGTTGGAGAGGGAGCTTGTCCCGTTGGTTACGCAAGTTTACCTTCGCCGCCTTTTATTTTTTGTAACGCGCTTCCTTTTTTTCTTTTTGTACATTGTGCGCTTTTTTTGGGTTGAAGCCGCGAGAAAATGCAGAAAGATTTTGGGTGCATCCGGGTTTGGGTGACCTTGTTGGGCTGCTTAGCGATGGAGTTTCGATGTATAAACTGTCGAAATTTATAGTCTAGGCTCTCGTCGTGTCAACGAAACATGATGTTATGGTATAATACAGCAGCTTCGAGTTCACTATTTTCGTGTCATATATATACGCTATTATATTTGAAAATGTACACGTGCGATAATGAATCATAAGAAATAAAATGCTCAAGTCGCTCGTCTAAGTTTAAATTTGTTATCTTAAAACGTGTTTAATTTAATTTCGAGATAATAAAATTCTTAGCGCAGCCTTTTTATCATTTAGATTAGAATTACGCGAAAAACTTTCTTAGTTCGAAACCAAGTTAATATTAAATTGATTTCATTTAGAAAACATAAAACGATGGAAAGCAAAATATAACTATTAGCTTAATTCCATTATTTCGAGTTCGCGATTAGTTAGAAAACGCATTAAATATACATTTTTGTAATAAATGATTCTTTGAAAGTCAAATCGGCTCGCGGTGAGCAGTCTTTCTCCCCGGGGCTCTCGCTAAGTGTAAAATAAAATATATTTGAATGCATTTGAATAATTTGAATTTAGTTCTAGTAAAAGCAGGAGAACTGGGGAGAAAGAGAGAGAGAGAGAGAGAGATGCCTTATCCCTCAGACATTATCCCTCACGTCCAACAGCTTCCAACGTCAAATTTAACATTTTCCTTGGGCTTTATAAAAAATGTTTTCAAGACTTTCTTGCGTCTCGGTCTCCGACCGTCTTTACTGCCCACTTGCGCGTACAATTTTCCTCTCGCGAGAAGCGCATAATAAATGCGGCCTATGGTAAAGAATTGTGATTTGTCTATTATATTCTCGAGAGAGTGTATTCGTTACGTAGTACTCAAAAAAAAGCGCGATGTATAAAGAAAGCTTGGAGGTCTGATGGTTCTGTTTTACGTAATAAATTCATTCAAAGTATTAATAAAATATATGCGTGTATACGTAAGCGCGAGAGGTGGACTAATAAGTCAATACTTGAGCGTTTGCGGGTAACAAAAATGCTTAATTCAAGAGCATGAAAATTTTTCAAATCATTCAGACTTTCTAAAACCATATAATTTTTAATGGGAGAATTATACAATTACAGACTGTATATCTTTCAAAAGAATCATCATTGTTATTATTTAACCGTATGTTCATTTGTACTTAAAATGCTAACTTAAATGACTGCATAATATCTTTTAGTTCAACGTTTGTAACCAAATAAGTTTTCCATTATACTTAATGTTAAAATAGTTATTAATAAAATATTATTAGTAATAATTTTGACACTGATACACATTTTCAATAATATATTTGTCATAGTATTTACATTATTGACGAATTAAGGTGAATGTCCCAATTTCTACTCACTTAAGCCCTATTTCTACTCACATAGTCTTGCTTCTGTAATAGGTGTTGTATTTACTTCATAATCTTATAATTAGTTCATTTTAATTGATTAAATATGTCTGCAAATATTTGAATAATTTAGAAATACGTTTGATATTTGTAATGACATAAAAAAGATTAAATGAGTAGAAATAGGGACGTGAGTAGAAATTGGGACATTCACCTTAATTATTTAAAAACTAAAATTAGTGATCGAAACAAGCTCTAATGTATGTTCCATTACTACATTAGTTCTCAACAATACTTTAATTAACGAGTGTCATTATCAGAAGCCCATCTACTTTTAACGTTGAATGTTAAAAATTTGATACTATATTTTGACTTCAATTATTTTAAAGCTATTCTTATCGGCGATGCTAATTTTCGAAATTAAATCTAATTAATTCTAGCTTTATTTCTTGTCTAAAATTACTCCGTGACAGATTTGTTTAACATATTACAAAATAGTTCAGAGAAATTTTGTACAAACTATTCGGTTAATTTTTCTCGAACTGTTCCTTTACAATACTCTAAAGCGTCGGTTATAAAGAAAGCCATTCATGCAGTTTATTTTTCACCTCCATTTCAATAACTTTTATTATGGAAATTGTTGAATAATTTGGGACGCAAATATTGACCAGTCTAAACAGAGAAAGCCATAAAAATCACGCAGAAATACAGAGAAAAGTTGGTGAGAAAGACGCACCATCCAGTCTATAAAAATAAATAATTTTTATTAGTCCATTCGCTGCTATATTCCTCTATTATTCTCGATACGGTAGTGATGAATTTTCCACGGTGATTTTTACTTAAAAAAAAAAAAAATAAAATTCTTCTGCACAGGAAGACTCGCACGGAGAGTATGCGGAAAAAGGCCCGCGCCGTCAATATATGACAATTCATGTACGGCTTTTCACCGTGCGAGGCTTCGAAGACACGCTTCTTTATTGTCCACCGTATCTCCATTTAACGTTCCTTTTCCTTTTATCTTTATGGTGCCGCGGGAGTTATCTTTTATAGCGCGTCGATATAAAAATATGCCGTAGCTGTAAACATTTATTGCAGTCTAAGGGGATGCACGAGCGCGTCGTGCGAGTATATAAAATCTTCGCCTGACTTGGCGATTTTTCTGTTTCACTTTCTTTGGAATGTATAGATTTTCAAATTGTTCAAGATCCGGGATTAATGTTCGAGCAAGGTATTTTGATTCAATTTTTTTTTTTTAGAGATAAGGATTGTAAAAGAGTAAATTTTGAGATGAGAATTTTTCCTCCTTGCCTTCACCTCTTCTGGTTATCAGATATTACATTTTCGTGAAAGGAACTGAAATGGTTTGGCTCATCATTGAAATGTTTAGTTTAACCCTTCTAAAGAGCCAATATTCCAATCATTCGAAAGAATCGCAACCAAAAAATCCGAAAACTCAAATCAATTTACACTCAAAACGAACAAATGCGCAAAGACAAAATGAAAAAAATCCGCACAAGTTGACAGGGCAATTTTCTCTCTCGCCGCGTCTCTTCCGCGTTTAATCCCTGCATTCATCGCGAGCGAAGCTTCTCACTCACTCTTATCCGCGGATTGCTCGCTCCACACGTGAGTGATTGAAGTCTCGATGCAGCGGCACAACAAATTATTGCGTCGCAGCTGCAGCTGATATTTCGCGGGAAAACGCAATCGCGGTAATTGCCTCTCTCTTTCTTGGCTGCCTTGCGCGTTTGCTCAGGATTTCTTTTCGACGATTCTCTCGTTCGAGAGCCTTGAGTTTCGTTAGTGACGATGAGCCAAACTGCTGATTATATCTGCACAATCGGTCGTAATGTATAGTATTGTATTTGTGATTCCATTGCTTATACTGTGCAATAAATATAGTTACTGAAGTTAATTGTAGTTTTTGCCGTTGGACCATTTGTTGAAGAAGTATTTGTTTTTAAATAAAAATTTATGGAAGTTGTGATTGTTAATCAAATTTTATTTTTTTTTTTTATTTTAATTTCATTTATGATGTGATATTACGATACCTCGAAGGGTATACGTATACATGAATCAAAAAAGTGCAGAGCTTTTATAATTGAAAAATAAATTATTTTATTCAAAACACTCTCGAGTATTGATACAACCAATTATTGATAAAATTCCATTTAATAATCCTGTAAACATAAAAATTAAACGTCGAGTTGAAAATAAAGCATCAATATGCTATTTCGTATGAATTTACAAATCTCATGTAGCAGTGTAATCGGTTTTCGCCGAAAGCAGCTTTCAGCTCAGCATATTTTTCCCGCGGAAAAAAGATCTTCGTATAATAACGCTAGAGAAAGCAATCCTCTTTCATATCAATCCATTTATAATATGATATTCTACTTCTCTCATCTAACGAAAGTTTTTACAGTATTTTTTGGTACAAATGTCGCCTACAACTGATCGTTAACGCATCTCCCAAACAAAAAAATGTCTTTGCTTATAGACCAGAAACGCGTCGTTCAGCAATTTTTTCACTCAAAACCAGAAGCATAAAAAATTCTTCTCGTTGCAAAAGTGGAAGCCGCACTTACCCAGCTCAAAGGTAATGAAACGTGCAAAAAAAGAAGACCTATCCTCCTCCTACCGGTAAATCCCAGAAAACTCCCCTTTCAAAGTGAAAATCAATCTTTCCAAACAGTTCGCACTCGAGAGAAAGAGAGAGAGCGACTACCGTAGAATTTTCGCGTATTTCCCCTTCTATACCATTCGCCTCTTATTTTTTCTTTCCGTGCAGCGCAGCCATTAACTCACTGCTGCTGCTGCTGCTGCTGCTGCTGCTGCAGCGCGCCATATTTTACCGAGAGGAAAGTCTCGAAATTGAGCCGATGCACTTGCACAGTACGCGAAGGCAGGACAATTTACAAAAGCATCGATCAGAGAAACAGACTTTGATAAAAAGCGACGCGAGAGGCGGGCAGCAAAAAAAATAAAACGAGTTGAGCGCTGGTCTCGTTGGGCGCGCTGCACTTTTGGCACTTGAGCCTCGCGTGAATCGTTCCACTTTGAGTTTCCGCGCGTGCGTTTTTGATGGTATTTTTATTTCGTTTCGCAAAATCGTTCAATCTTCGTCAACATCATCACTCGTATATAAGCGTCGATGGTGTTATATACGCGTATTGCGACGTGGTTTTAGAGTTTGAGCGATTGGAGAAATTGCGATTTGATAAATTCTTTTTTGCTATCGCTACTGCGTGCAGGATATATAGAAAGATATCGCGAACGATGAGATTTAACGCTTGCTATCGGCGGTAGAGGAATTATTTGTAGATGAGACCGCGGTGTCGAACTCGATATAAAAAGTAATTAGCTGTCGCTGTAAAAATTTATTGCAGTGAAAATTGTATAACGGCTTAACCTTTGGACTGGAGCAAGCAGTAAAATGCAATGTCTCCATTTAAATCGGAGTAAAAGTCACTTATAAATAGAGACATCTTTAAATGAAATTTACGACGCTTTCAATTTATCCAGTGATATTTGTATCTCAGCAAAACCTTCAGTAAAAGAATATTTCATTATAAATCTCAAATGAATCGAAATTGAGACCTTTATAAAAGGGTATAAAATCGGATTAATACACTGCTTTTAATTAGTACTTTTTCGAGAATCAAACTTGTATCGCAATAAGAATCTTTTTTAATCCATTCGCTTCTTATCGATTAGCAAGTATTAGTCTGCTCAAAAACTTCTTGCTACTTTCTTTATAAATTTATACTGCTCAAAACAGATTTTTACTTTGACCCCTTGCATCAGATAAACTATGTTTTTTTTTCAAGCCATCAAAGGCAAAAAATTAAGCATCGTGCCTCCTATTCACTCGAAACCCCAACCACCCGAAATAAAAAAAGCCCTAAAAACCTTTCAAACGCTTAAACATCGCATCAATCACAGACACCTAACGACTCCTATATACACCCACGCACACACACTCATGTAAGGACGTAATCCGCCATTTCTCTGTACATCGGAATATATATATATACAGACTCCGTGGGATCGGTGGTGCTGGTAGATTAGACCGCGGAATTTCGCAAATGGCCATAGGAGCCCCGCTACTTTTCACTGTCCGTCCTCCGCTGCATTACTCGCTCTCACTCGCACACACACATACGCGCCTGTGTGTACAGGCGGAATGTAAATATCGCTCGCAGAGAGAGAGAGAGAAAGAGACAAAGACGCACCAATGAGAAAGTTATGAACTAGCCGTTATAGGTGGTGTGCAGCGTGCGACGTGGAATTATGGCTCTGTTTGGGGTGCCATGCATGGATGTTTTTTTAATCGGAACGATGCGAGATTCGGGACGAGTTATAACCGCGCCGCGAGTGCAGAGTTTGTAGAGCGAGTATAGGGAACGCGATAAGGGACACGCTACTGGCTCTTAAAGTTTTTCGGAGAGACGTTTGGCTTGGGTCGTTGAACTTGTTACTATCGTTAACTTTGCCGAATGTTCTCGAGAGAAAGAGAAAGAGAGAGAGAGAGAGAGAGAGGGATATGCGAATAAGAGATTTTCATTTATCGATTTATCGGTAGGGGAATAGGGAAGTGGGTCTAAGCGCGATGAAAAGTTTGGGATGAATAGTTGATGTGCCGAGAGGCGACTTTTGAAGCAAGGAATCGCGCGCGTAACTTTGAAGTATCGGAATTTGTGTGCGCACGTCAAAATAATCGCGGGAAAGCTTGTGATATACAGGTATATATATGGCAGTGGAATAGAGAAAGGTAAAAATCAATATAGCTGGCCAGTTCTTGAATACTACACGAAGCAATACATTCGGGATAAGGAATTTTTACTCTCTTTCTCTCTCTCTCTCTCCCGCTTCCCGCTTCTATCATATGCATCAAAAAACTTTCGATCCGCTTGGTCTTTCCTTTTTTTTCCCCTGTATGTATTTCGATACATTCGAGAAGTATATTGCGATGTTTATAGGTTTGGAGCGTGTCTAAAACGAAAATAAGAAAAGGAAACGAAAGGTGGAATTCGCGCATATTCTTCATGATTAATTTGGATTATCTTTCCGATAAATTCCATTGGTGTTGAGAGAAGATCCTCCCGGTTGCGAATACAATTGATTAGCGTCGGGGGTAATGCTTTACAAAAGAGAAAAGGAAGTGGCTTGCGAAAGGCAGGTATTTGCTGCTGTTGCTGCTGTTGCTGGCGTCATTCGTACGCGACTGCAACAACCGAGCGAACAATCGTCATTATACATGTCAGCAATGCCGCGCTGTTTTATAATCGAGTATGTCGCGAGTATGCGTGGATACGATTATTTCTTTTTATATGAATGAAACTTTGTTCGATTCTTTTTGTACTTTCACTTTGAGCAATTGCATAGGTAGAGGAGTCGATAGTATGTAACGTCAAGGAATTTAACGACTACATTTTTATTTTGTTGTACGATAAAATTTAAGTTTTACTGTATATATAGATATTTGATTTGTCTAATTATGAAGATAAATTTCCATCGCTTTGAAAAGTTCATTTTCAGCGTCTCCGCGGCACGTTAATGCATTTAATTTTGTGCCTATACATTCCCGAGGATAGATTTGTAAGTGCAGGTGATAAATAATGCAATGGCACGCAGAGCATTAGTTATTCTTTCGGAATGAGTCATTGACTCTGGATCGAAGATGTATTAATATGGAAAAGGTGGATATCAATATTAATCGCGTCGGCGTGGAACGGAAATTTAATTAGCAGTATCAATATTGATATATAATCGTGTAAGACACTTGCTCTATCTTGATAAGTTTTAATCCCAAAAAAACATGCGAACTGTCAACTTTTCAATTAAGTCCCATTAGGTATTTACTGATGATACATAGAGTTTTTAGTCCGCAACAATACGAAATATAAGTGATTCCCACATCACTAAATGATTTGATAATAAATTTAATTTCATCGACGAACGTATTTCCTTCAACCTCGAACATGTCAAATTCCCGTGCCTCAGCGGCCAACAAAAGGAAAAAAAACCTTTCCTCCACGTCCAGGGCTAAAACAAAAAGCATCGTGCACTTTAAAATCGTAATAATAGCCGGTAAATGCATCCGCAATATATATATATATATGCACCGAAGCTCGAGGGAGAGACTTTTGGGTATAAAAGTGGCGCATCAGGCGCGCGGACAAATTTCGTTTTAGTAGCAGCAGCAGCGGGACGAGAGAGAGACAGAGAAAAAAAAAATCTGCTCGAGGGTATATATCCCGGGCTTAACGCCAAAAACGGTGCGATTCGCCTCGTTAGAAAGGAGGTCGGTAGCAATTGGATTCTCATTCGAGGCTCCTCTTCTTCTTCTACTTCTTCTTGTTCTTCTTCGGCGGAATGTACTTGTTTCATACATTTTTTTTGTTGCATTTTCTATACCTCTTGTTCGGGCCGCGGACTTTTTGGTCGAGTCTCTCCCTAGAGAGTAGTGAGAAACGTTTTCGTCCGCTCGGGCGATCTTTGTTTCAGTCTTGCGCCGCTGGAACGAGCGTTTTATACTTAAGGTTTTGATAGAGTATAATTGGAAAGCGATGTGAATTTTAATGCGGGTGTACGAGCGATGAGATTTGCCGGCTCTGTCGGGATTGTGCGGTGTGACTTTATCGGTGGAGGAGGTGGAGAGAGTCGTCTCGCGATATTTCACACACGTGCCAATGAATTTCTCGATGAAATTAATAAGAAATTGTGCCGTTATTAAAATTATGATCCTATAATTGGCTCGCATTATTTTTTCTAACAATCCTGTAAACAGGGAAAGTGCATTGATTACTGTATTTGTGTGCCGACAACAAAGTCTGTTAATGATGGCAGTTTATATCCACTGATAAATAGAAAGCTAACGCATCGTTATCTGGGAATTATTATTTTTCTCCTTTACTTTTACAACAATTATAGAGTATCGATATTTTTCTCGAGGCACAGTAAGTAACTCGTTTACACTACATATCTGTCACATTAAAATCACCCGATCCTACAATTTACAGCCCTACATCGCAATTGCGACAGTAATCATATCTCCTAATTTGTAGAGTATTCTCTGGAGAGCCGAGAGCAACTGGCAAGTCGCGGTGAAAATTGATTTCAACCAGCGGCTCGCGACAAAGGCAAATGGCTTGATTTAATGTGTCGTGTAACAGTGTCGCAAATCCGCGAGACGCCTAAAACACACCAGACGAATTACTTTTCGTCTGGCAGCCTCTGGCAGAGCTGTAACTGCGATTTAACTGTTTAACAAGAAACTGGTTAACGAACCCCGAGCATAATGACTTTGGGAGATCCGCTAAGCTCGTTTTATATATACGTGCCGTCGTTTGACAGTTAAATGTCGCGGCTATTGCGATGCGCAGAGCTTGTCTGGAATTAATAAGTCTTCGGAATCTCTCTCTCTCTCTCTCTCTGTCTCTTTTCTCTGTATAATGCAGATATGAATTATTGCGCGAGATTATTCTGTGTCCGACTGATTGCCTGTAGTTTTTTAGGTTTAATGCTCTTTGCTTTTTGCATAGTGTGATCAAACGCAATGTGGTGGATCGATTGGGTGTCGATGTTCCATTGCGATCCTGTATACCATATTTGGTTTTCCTCATTATGCGAGCGGTATAAAAGTACTTTTAAACTTTTCAAGCGAAGGAAATAAGCTTTTAGGAATCATTAAAATTTCTTTGCTCACTAAATGTTTTATGAATAAAGTGGATATCCATTAGTGCACACTGATGTGAAAATAAACAATCTGTAATAATGAGTTTGATTTTCATTATACTTATTATATGCTTAACGAGATGAAATAATCTTTTTCGTATCCAATAACTTTTCATCCATCAAAGCGTCACCCATCAAAGCAAAAATTATTCATATACGTGCAAGTGTATATTATACTCGTCTGCCGCTGATAACCAATAAAACATTATGGGATATCGGTCAATCTAACGTCGAATAAAACAATCACTTCCGCACCCGAGCCCCGCAGTGTCTCTCGCAGCTCCGAACACTCGCTGCACAGCCGAAAGTCCCTGCAGCGTTGTCTCAACTGTCAGATCCCAGTTTTGGCCTTCCACTCGCGTGGCCCGCAGCCAGTAGCAGCAGCGAGGCAGCTTAAGAAAATTCGCCCGTTTACTATTCATAACACCGGCGCGCGTGCGACTCGCTCTACCTCCCGCCGTGTCTCAAACTGACGTTCTCTAATTATTTCCTCAACTCTCTCTCTCCGTAAGTTAAAAGAGAAATAATTTCTATCTTTCTTTCTTTCTTTCTTCCCCTCCGTACGCCGCCCGCATTCGTCTTTAATTAAACTTCATCCGCGACAATCCTTGATATATACCCCCCGTTGAACACTTTATAAAGTAGGCTTTCACGCTTCATGTCTCTTTCGCGATCTGCGATGTACATCACCAAGAGGGAATTTATTCAGGTCAGCTCGCTTATACCCCCTTTTTTCGAATTCGCGCGAGCTGATTGTTTCTTAACGCGTGCTATATATATATAACAATGGATCGATCGTCGACTGTTGCTCATAATTTTATTCTAATTTCCGTTTCAGCTTTTCAATCGATTCGATCCAACTATACCATCAAAGCTCATTTCTTTCTATTTACACATCAGTTACGATATACAGACATCCTGTACTGGTCACCCGAGTCTCGCCTAAAAATACACTATACCCGAAAAAGGAAAAAAAAAAGATGACCGATCAAATTTCCATCTGGTCCATTCCTCGAGCCATCGTAATCAAAGAAGAACCCAACCCTTGCATCATCTCCTTATCGATTCACTCAAAAGCCGGGCGCGCATAGTGCAGAGAGCGCGCAGATCTCCAACCGCCGCGCGTATTATTATAAAACGCGCGGAGAAAAACGAAGCGGCGGCGGCGGCGGCGGCGGCGGCGGCAGCATGGCAGCATGGCAGCATCGAGTTGCGGTGCGTTGAACCGCGCGCTGTTATTTTTTTATCGTCTCTCGCGCTACTGCTCTCTCGCACGGAGTCGGCCTTCCAAATATAAACTCGCGCGCGCCGCCGCCGCCGCAGCCGCAGCCGCCGTCGACTATATACACCCGGTCATCGCGCGTGGGGAAGAAAATTTCTCTCCTCCTCTCTCTCTCTCTCTCGAGAGAGAGAGAGAGACGGAAGCCGCGGGCCTTTAACGCACTCGCTCTAGTGTCTGTCTATACGCGGACGCACGTGTGCGTGACGATCGGAGACAGATATCAGCACGCGTCGCCGTCGCCGCCGCCGCACCCCCGGGATTCTGCGCTATTCTGTACTGTTTTTTACACGCTTCGTGGAGATTGTGGTGATTTTAGTTTGGCGGTAATGTGCGCGTGTGTGTGGAGTGTTTTTTGAAAATTTTTACTTTCGGTCCATACCCTATTGTGTACAAGAAGATTATAAATATTTAGTACGAAGGCTACCGTTTATTGAAACGACGCGTTTCAAATATATTCTAGGATAGTGTTTCGCTGGTTGGACTAATATTAAAATGATATTGATCAGTGATCGATGGTTTTGATGGAAAATGGTAAAGCTACGGTTACGTATGATAACCCTGACTAATATAAAATGACGTTTGCGTGCCGTTGATTTTATATATATACCATAGGGCAGCTAGATGCCCTGCGTAACACTACATTACCTAACCTCAAAGTACTTTCTTGATCGAGACTGCTCGGACATTACAATTTTATAAGCATTCGTACTTTGGCATAATATTAAATGCGGCATAAAACGCGGTTGAAAACCCGTTCACTTTGAAAACACGAGGGCCGCGCTTAATTTAAAACAAATAAAATTTAACACCGCAAATTGCCTGCTAAATCTCGTTCTGGCAAAGTATTTTACGCATTAAAAGATTACTATGAATAATGCATTTTAAATGTGAGCTCCGAAAAGCTTTTATTTCCACGATGCTTGAACAACGAAACGAGCTTTTATTAACTGTCAATTCACTTCCTATAAGTATAGCGCGCTAAAAATTGCACACGTCTTTCTTTTTTACTTCGATTCAGGACTTTTTTTAAATTAATGTAGCGACAAAAAGTATAATAAATCAATAAAGCAGAATCACAAATAGTAAATCCAGTGTGTAAAAAAAGCATCGATGTCCTTTATCATCGATATAAAAAAAAGGGATTGAACTTTTATTTTCTCAACTTCTGGCAAAGTGCATACTTTATAAATAAGGTTGTTTGTACGTGCGATCGATAAAATCCTTATCCCCCACCGTCTTACGAGCTTCGGAAAACCGTACGGATCGCCTCGTCGATTCATACCCGTAGTTAATTATGCGAAAGTAGCGTATTATCCACCAAAAACGTGATTTCGTTTCGCAATGCGTATATACCGGTGACGCTTTGTGACACGGAATAAAAAGAAAAAGAATCTTGGTCCGTTCGCGCGCCCGTCTCGTATACATAAAATATTCAGACCGACTGATTTAACAGAAAAAAAAAGTTAAAAAATATTCGCCGTATTTCGCAGGCTTCATTTCATTAATTAAACCCCTATGAATAATTTAAAAAGGAGGGATTACTGCCGCGCGGCGCGCGCAAACTGCATACGAGATATTCCACTTGCGTTTGTACGGAATTCTTGAAACGCGTCACTCCGCGGTGTTTCCTAGCTTTTTGTGGGTATCGGAGCCTCGGTCCGCGGTATGTTGGTGTCATTACAAACAGTTTTCGAGAGCCGTTTGGTACGAGAATTTTTCAATTAACTTTTTGCGTTATATATTTTCGCAAAACTATACGGCGTTCTTAATCAAATAAGTGTGCAGCGTTCGTGGAATTCGTGCGGTATACCCTCCCTGTGTATATTGCATATACATATATATATATATCATACTTTCGACCGAATAAGAAACGTTTATTATGCGTAGTCATTCTAATTTCTGTAGATTATTATTTGCATATTAAAACGGGCAGTGCTGTTAATCCGGCGTTGGAGGGAAATTTCGCGTAATTACTCATCGTAATCGCGTTCTGATGACGAAATTATAATTTCCGCAGGTAATTTTTCTTTCCCCGGTATTTAAACAAAACGTGTGACTTGTGTACATCTTTGTGAAATTTTCTATTAACCTATTTCCTTAACTGTTTCGTTAATTTTCAATTACTAAACTAACGAAGCCGAGTCTTTTGCGCTAATAATTACGGCGAACTAGAAATCGTGAAAATACTCGACTCGACTCGGCTTCTATTTTAGTTCAGGGTGAAATCCTTACTTTGTATCGATCAATTATCGAAAATAAATGTTTGTATATAAATTTAAATTTCATAAGCAAAGCCATAAACTTTTAAAAATCATTTTAAACGTTCGTATAAATCTACCGTTCTATCAAGACTAAATTTAATGCGTAATATGATTACTTTTAAAAATGTAATACCAATCGGTACCCTCTTAAATTTTCAAAAGTCTTGCCAAATCTTCACGTCCTAGGTAAGATTAAAAGAAAAATCCGTGTGGAGACACCAAAGTAGGAGCGCAAAAGCGGCAACGGCACATAATAAGCGCGCGGCAGAGGAACATCCAATGACACGGCGTCGTTTCGAGAATCTCTCTCACGTGCGCATGTACACAAGCTCATACATCGCCTGCGGGCAAATTTTCCGCCCAAGACTTTCTCGAGCCTCCTCCTCACGGCTCCCTCTAAGACGTCGGCTTTTATATATGCAGCGGTAATTTTCGACGATGCTTGGGCTACCGGATAATTAGGAGCTAATGAGAGGAAAGTTTCCTCGCGCGAACCTCGACTCACTCGATGACGTGCCCATGCATAGTATGTGTACTTGATAACAAGCGTTCGATTGGACGACCGATGTTCTTTTCTGATATTTGAATTCGGAAGTGTGTGCATGCGTGTATGCTTTTGGAGACGGGCTGCTGCTATTTTGAGAGAAGAAAGTGGTTTTAGGATTCAAACGTGTCTATTTCGGTTCTAATAGCTGTTCCGAGAGAGACGTTTTGCGCGACATTGATTGATAGTCGCTAAATAGATTTAGCGTAATAGATATTCGATATGCAAAATGGCAGTTGGGCTATTATTCAATTATTTTACGAAATTCAGACTTAAACGGTGCCAAAAGAAGCCGATTTACATTTTAAAATACACGAATGAACAAAGTCTGGGGAAACAATAATATAGTCATTCTTGTTTTAATAATCAATGAGTGTAAGTGGGCTTTCCTTTAAAAAAGAAATTGAATTCAGTGAAATTTTGAAAGAAATCCGCACAAAGCGTCTCCGGCGTAAGACCTTCCAAAGACTCCAGCTCGAAAGCCTCTCCGAGCGCGCGTAGTAACGAAAGATCCTATAATAAGCATCGCGGGCGGAACTTTAAAAATAAAAGAAAAAAGGCGTCAAAGCCTCGTACTCGAAAATAGTCAAGTCGAGAGACAGAGAGACAGAGAGAGAGAGAGAGAGAGAGAGAGAGAGAGAGACGCGCACAGTCCCGCGAGTATTAAGCTGTTATAAGCCAATCCCGGACGTGTTGGTCTTGGAAAAATCCTGATCGATCGTTTCGGTGAATCTGTCGCTTCTCTCTTTCTCTTCGCTATTTTTATCTGCTCGCGTTAGTCATAACAGCTATCCGCAGGAATGTTTGTCAAACAATATTCTCGAATTTATAACCTTTTTCGGTGCGTCCGTATTAAAACGCAACAATATCAAATCCCAGCAAAGCTCCACGTGGATGCATTAAATTTGCCGCTATAGCAACGGAATTTATAACCATCCGTGCCAATATGGGCTTTATAAATATTCGATAATGCGCCCGATTGTTTACTCCGTACCGCGAGCGAAATAATTATGTGAATCTAATTAAACTTCGATCTGATAATCCGTATAATATATAATCAAGCAGAATTGTTCACTTAAATTGTTGAGAGCTGACGCGTGGTAAAATAGTCCAAGTCGACGAGCCAAGCTTTATATATTGTATCCTTTGTAAACTTCAAATTCAAGTTCCATTCGATTGGCGATTCAATATCGAACGAATCGCAGTTCTTTTTCTCTCTCTCTCTCTCTTTCTCGAATCTTTTATTTCCCTTTTTTCCGCTGGCTTAACGCTGTAAGTTTCAATTAGAGGTGCATGTAGGTCAACAGTCAGCTTTAATAAAGTATATTGTATTTCTGTATACGTCGGGAGATTTCTTCGGATTTATTGTATCGAGCTGCACCGAGCGCGGGGACACTTTTTCCATCGAACGCCCCACGTTTATATAGATACCGTATACGTCCTATATTTATATAAAAACAATTGGACTCAAAAATTGAATCCGCGCGTTTTTAATTAAGCTCGTGCGCGCGCGATGAAGCGAGCTGCCTCGTTTAAAAATGCAACAGATACACACAGGCATAATCGACTGTCAATATACGAGCGGCAACGGTATAACATCCTCGGGCTTTTCCTATATAATAGAGTAAACTGCGATGGCCATCGTGTCCCTTTGTAAACCAGCATCGACACATTCGTGAAATATTCATCGTTGTTTCGCGTAATGTAGGTAGTGGCTGTCAAGCTTCTTAAAGGTACCGATCCTCAATAAACACAAAGCAGCATTTCATTTGGACTTGTATATGGACCTGTTCTTTTTTTTAATCAATCTATCGAAAATGGCAATTACCCAACGTCAATTGGTGTTATCTTCTTGATTTTTATTCTATATACAGAAGCTTATCTCCCCTCGTTTCAATTAAATATCAAGCTCCAGCGGGACTCGGTACTCGTTACCAGCTAAACAATTCAAATGTCGTTAAATCAGTCCCTCGACTGGAACAATCCGAGCCAAAAACGAAAAGCTCATCCCGTTAAGTATAGGTCTACCTCTCTTGCTGCAGTCGGACGAAATCACGGGGGCAGCGGCGGTAGCAGCAGCAGTGGCGCGCTTCTGCATACGTAAAATCTCTGGCCGAGTATAATACTGCACAAGTGCTGCGCCGGGCACACCGCAGCCGGTGGGCAAGCAGTGTCCAGTTCTACTGCGAGACTCTCGGTCTCCAAATCCCATCTATATGCGCACCACTACAGTAGAGCACGGAGTCGTCGAGTCCTCGAAACTTTTGCCTCGGACATTAAAGCTCGTCCTCCCCCGGTAGGATTTCTCTCCCACGTCCACACACGTACACAGCAACTGCATCCGTGTACATACATCTAGAGACCAGCTTAAGCCAAAACTGCAACAGGGACATGTGTGGCAAGCAGGATGGATCGATCGGCGTGGGTGCACATGTGCAGCTGTAACCCGTGTATACCTTTTTCAAGGGGTAGAGAGGCTGATGCTGCTGCTGTGGATGGGCTTGCAACCAACGGGTTTTCTCTCTCTCTCTCTCGGCTGCTGCTGTGCAATGTGCTTAAAAGAGGAGTAGTGGAGGGGGGGTTGGGAGGGAGGTGCAGGAATCGATGGAGAAACGCGCGGACACGTGACGCATTATGGAAATGGCATGCTGATTGCCAGATTACCGTATACTGCAGAGCAACGGTCCTTTATGCTGCTGCAGCGAGAGAGGAACGTGAAAGCTTCTCTGACACGTGAAAGCTTCTGAGGCAGCTCGTGTTTCGCTCTGACTCTTTTTTTTCTTTTTTCTTTTTTTTTTTTTTTTCATTCCGGCTCGAGTGGACGTAGCTCTGATGCTGCTGCTGCTGCTGATATGCCAAAATTACCGGATGATGATGATCATCATTTCGATCAACCAGAGAAGAGACGATGGAAAATTGGGGGATGCTGCTGCTGTTCTTTTGTTTTACTTTTCTTCTTTGTTTTGGTGTGCGCAGGCCTTGTTTCTCTCTTTTTCTTGCTGCTGTGGATTTTCGGCGAATGAATGCGACTGAAAGCAGTTCTTTTGTTCGCGGGGGTTTTCGTGTTTCGGCCGTTTCGAGAAAACTCGCCTGCGGCTGGATTTTAGATTTGAAGGATATTGTAGATGGAAGAACGTGTCTTTAACGCGGTGAAATTTAAATACGCGTTAAGGACTACCTGGAACGGAGAATAATTGCTATTTTAAATCATTTATTTCCTCAACAATGTGAAATAGTAACGATTCGTTGATCCGGTATTGTTCTGGATATCCGCCTCTCTGTATTTACTTGGATAAAGCATATGACGTATCCGTTCCGGTGCATACCCTAGTGTAAGCCGAGATATTCCAAGCGCACAATAGATTAATTGTACACGCATTTAGAATGATTCATATAACAATTTTCGCGCCGTACAATACACACATTTATGATTATGTAAACGCGGCACAAGCGAAATGATATAAGGAAAAACGTGAAGTGTTACGTACAATGTGAAAGAGGTGTCTGGAACCGACTTTGTGCACGTAGTTCATTAGTCGGTCTTTTTTTAGAACGCTTGCGATTCAAATGCGGGTTAAAACTGCTTTTCGATCCGAACTTATCTCTTATCGACTCGTGTACCATTGACAAACTTTAAAATTTCCCCTCTCATTCTGATATAAAACTTAAATATGCACTTTACTTGACATCTTTCTTCTTTTGAGACAGCGCTAAAAATAATCAAGGCATAAACTGCACTAGCAACATTAAAACCAGCATATGAACAATATCAATTGAAAATCCGCGGTGAAAAGGTATCGAGAAAAGACGATGCGAGAGACTAAAACATGAGCAGCAAGGACGACCTCGAAGTGAGGAGACGCGCGCGTCCCAATAGTGGCGGCAAGTCCCGCGTCTCCTCGCTGTTCCAGCGCATCTCGTGGTGCGGCTGCAGTTCCGAGTCGCGCATACAGAGTCGGCCCAAGTCGCCGACACTCAGTGACTGCGGCAGCTGGCGCTCGGCCCTCATCGTCGAGCCGACCGACTGCTCGGGCAAGGACGACCCCGACGATCTAGCGCGACACTTTGACCTGTCCTCCATTAGGTTCATAGACGAGGACGACGATGAGGAGAGCAGCCGGTGTCACTACTTGGCTGATGGTACGCGGCCATTGTGTGTTTTTGATGCACAGCGTTTTTTGGTTTGAACAGTGAGGATGGCTTGAGGCATGAGAATTGAATGCAATTATTTAAGCTTGAACGGAATTATTTAATCTTTGTTGTAGGCGTTATATTAGTGAAACTAATTTGAAATCGTATAAAGCATTTATCTCTGAATAATTTTTATTCTTTTAAGTTTTACCATTTCCTGTTAGAAATAGTCGTAAGGAAAAAATTTTCTAATCTCTGTATGTTTTGAGGAATTAAAAAAAAAATAAGTGGGATATTAAAAGCCGACATCAGTTTTGCACTGTATACCTTTTCAAATTTAAAAAGGAATGTATAGAGGAGCAGAAGTGATATTAAATTTTCTTATATTTCTAGCATAATAAATTTTAAAATGTCTACAGTGCAAACGTTACTTTACGGCTTAATAAGAAGAATTACTAAATAATCGGCGAAAAAAATATATTACAAAGTACTTTTAAACCTGCATGTCAGCGTTTTGTTATATAAAACTTTTTTAACCCAGCATAAAACCATTTTTATTTTCATTTTGCTCGAATAACTATTGAGCCGTCTTTATCGTGCAATAACAGTACTAATTATGTTCCAGTTCAGTTTAATCGTCCCAACCTTGGATTATCCATGGCCATCGTCCACCCGATACAAGCAATTATTCGTAATTCTTTTCTCTAAAATCCACAACTCGATTCATCAGCCTTTTAGCGGTGCGCGAGCAGCAAAAGACTGATGCATCGAATTCTGGATTTTTATTAGCAAGTTCAATCAATGCTTTTAGCAGCTCGCGACTTCAACCAATTTTCTAGTATATTTTCGCAGTTGCGTATACGAAACGAGGGATTAATTTTCAGCACGTGTACGCAAACACACGCAGCGGACGCAGCGATAAAAAACTTGTAAAAAATCACTGAGTGATAAATTCACATACGAAGAGAGGGTGAAGTAAGCAAACGCTCGCAAGCTCGCGCATCGGCTGCGATTAAATATCCAAACTACAGTATAGAGAGAAAAGAGGATAAAAAATACGCGGCCGCTTTCGTCGATTTGGCGGTGTATTTTTAAGCTCTCTCTCTCTCTCTCTCTCTCTCTCTTTCTCTCCAGCGGTCAGCGGTCAACTTTTCCACACACCGGCCAATTTAAAAGCTCGTGGCCTGGCTTGTACTGGCGCGCGCGCGGAGGCTCGTTTAAAAGGAGAAACCGAACTCGAGCACCGCCGCCGCTGCCGCCGCAAGGATCAATTATTCGCCGGGCTATTTTCGCCGGGCGTGCACTTATATAAGCATCGCCGTCGGCCAATTTTGCCGTATAGCTTACTGTTAGGGTCAAGGAACAATATTTCCACTTCCGGACCTTTCTCGCTTCTCTCGACGTACTCCTCCTTCTCTCGCTCCACTTACGTTCGTACTGCACATCGCGTATATATACGTGTCCCTCTCGTCTCTGTATTTTATGCAAAATAAGATGGAAAAATACGGTGAATTTGCATGATTAATGGCTCCATCAAACGCTATTTTTGTTGTGTTTCAAAATTGTTGTTGCTGCTGTTACACATTCGCCGCTAATCGGCGTTTACGTTCGATTCGAGCCTCGGGCACTTTTACATTCTAGTTTTGCATTTCGCCGCGATCTGTAATTAAGCACCTTTTTTAGTTTACCGACTGAACCATTGGTCGTATATTTGTTATCAGACTTGGTTACCTTTTCATTTGTACAAAATAATATTTTTAATGCACGACTTTTAAATCTTTTATATCGCGAATTGGCGAAAATACTTAAGCATATTTTCGTCATGCAGAGCAGCGGCTATGCTTTGTATTAAATAACGTCGACGAAATAGAAAAGAGAGAGAGAGAGAGAGGGTGAGCGGGACGATATTTAAAAAAAATATTCGATCCATCTCCTGGAGCTCGGTAAAAGAATGGCTCAGCTATCAAAATAAAAAAGGGAGCCAAATATTTTGTTAAAGGATTTATTCGTCGATACGATTATTCAATAATACAATAGGCGATTTTGGTTATACGGGATTGACTTTGGCGAAAACGGATTCTCCACCGTGAAAAAAATTCCTCTCGTTCATAACAAACGCTCGAGTTTTATTTCTATCGTTTTTTTTCCATTTTTTTTTCGAAAATCGTAAATATACCATTCAAATTGCGCAATAACAGTCTTGGCGACTATATATTTTTTCGCTGTGGCTATCGTTTCTGTTGAAAGAAGGCTGCGCGAATCCTTGACCTGGAAAATCTTTAGCGCTATAGATAAGCTGGTGGCGAGATAATTCGCTGATAAACTCACGATCTTCGTATGTACAGTGTTTTTCTCTTTTTGATGAACGCATCGTTTGCCGCGTGAACTGTAAATCATGCGCGATACTATGTGTGTTAAAATTGATTCGTAGAGAAATTATATTGTTATATATTCACTGAAAGCATATTAATATTCAGAATTGAAATTCACGTGGAAATTTGGAATGATTCCTATTCCGTTCTTTATAAAATATACACTATTCCTTTCTTTAAGTTTTTCAAAGATTGGACAAACTGGCGTACGCTGCAATGCCTATTTTTAAATTGTTATAGATTTTTGTGGTTTTATAGCACTGCAGTAGTTCATCACTATAGTTCTCGAAAAGCTATAAGGGAAACGGTTGCGTCACGTCAATTATGGCTTTAATGATCGGTAGCTTCCGTAAGCTCGACTGACTTTTTGAAAAACAACGTAACTCGACTGTACTAAAATAGAAAAACCAAAATTACTAGAAATACTATTATCTAAAACACACATTTAACCAATGACTTTCCATTTCTATACAATTCAGCATTCGCTTATACATAGTATAGTCTCATTTTCGCGAAAGCACTTGAGCAGAAACGATCTGAATCAACAATTTTCCAAGTAATTCTCCTTTGAATATTCGTATACCGATTCCATACTGTTGCATAATAACGCAGCTCGCAAAAGGGATACAATGAAGCGTAAATCCATCATTCAGCCGATACACAGCGTATAGCGCATCTCCCCATTTAAGAAAATTCTCGAGTGGCTGCATTACGAATTCACGACTGAACATACGGCACAAACCCGCTCAGCTGGTTTTGTTGAACAATTTAAGAGGCTGTCAAGTGTTTGATTGCGTCATAAGATAATTAACTCGGTACTTGAATAATTCCTCAGGAATTGTTTCAAAGTATAGGTAGTTTTTAAATTATATAAGTTAGATTGTTCTACATTTTGATATATTATTTACTAGTCTGGACTACTGAATGTAACGATAATTTTATGTTTGATGAATTAATTTTATTTATTCATTATTTTGATTATTTCTGCTCACTAACAAAAATTAAATGTTTATGTTTCATACACTGGAAAAACCTTTTTTATCAATGTGAATAACATTTTACTAATTAAGAAGTATAAATACTACATATGCAATGAAATTATTATCTCCTCTATAATGTATTTATTGGATGCATATATGATTGATAAATAATACAAAGCATATATAACTTTAAGAATAACATATTGTACAAAAAACGCAAAATGTCCGTAACCTAAACTAATCATGGTCGTTTTGTGTTAGAAGTATTGGATGGACCAAACGCCGGGGGAATCAGGGACGCTTGGGTCATCGCCGTCGAGAGGTGAGTCTTACCTTCAATGCACACGCACACCCACTACATTTTTAATAAAGGATGAACCCAAGTTTGACCAACGCTCAAGTGGCCAAAGTTTCTCCCTCTCTTTCGCATCCGCAACTTTTTAAGAATTCATAAAAGTATAGAAGTTAAGCGCTTTATACGGCCATGCTTTCGTCAAAAGCTTTTCTCCCTCGCGCGTTTCCGAGTTTCGTTTATGCGACTCCTGACATACGCTCTTTTGCGCTCCCCGCGCTTCTCGATTCTCGGCGCGTTATAAAAAAGTTCCAAGCGAGTAATTACTCGCGTTTTTACAGTGGGTAACTTTTTGCTTTTATCGGTTTCGCGCGCGTGTTCGATGGGCAAACAACATTAAACGATTTATGTCTATGGAAGTAGAATCACGTTTGTAATGATAAAAAAGTGCATAATGCCGCTCGGTTTTATCCTGGAGCTGTTGTCACTGATTCATAATTGAGAAAGGATATAAATTGTAAAAAATTAAGTTTCTTTGTATAGCTTTTAGAAATACGCGATAGTTGGCAGTGAAGAGTTGTTTCGTTATATTGATTTTCAGGATAATTAAATGGTATACCAGATATATGTAGAAAGTTTAAAATTTAAAATCAGAGTATACCTATATATTAATTTTTTTCTAATTTTAAATATTGCTGCAATGTAATGAAGTACATTAAGGTGGATAAATATTTGAAATATTCATGTTTGAAGCACAGGAGATTTTCCTCTCGATTTAACTTCATTTCGGAGTAAAGTAGATCTTGCGTTGCTGTAAAAGAAGATGGCTTCGTACAAAAATTTAATTTCGCTTGTAAATAAGCAGCCTTAAATTTCTATGCTTGCCCTTTCGTAATTTAGATCATCGTATGCAAAACTATTTTCTTAAAATATAATATTGTTCCCCAATAACAAAGCGATTAATTTATGCATATATTGAATATTTCATAGTATACGAAACGCCGTATTTTCTACATAAAATCGAAAATTAAAATACGTCTCTACAATCACTCATTATAAATGCAGCGGGAGAAATTTTAACTGAATTCGTGCCTGGAAAAATTAAACCTCGACTATAGCGAATGACATTGATTCAAGGATTGCAACGGTTGCGATTCCGAGCATTTAAATGAGAGAACTGAGTGCATATATACCTATGTACGCAAAAATCTCCAAAATAATCGCATACACCACTTCGCAACATTCGCATTTTGGTCCACAAAAATATCTATGAATACCACTCCATTAAAACAATTTGTGTCGCGCGGTATTTCTGATTGCGAATAATTTAATTCTCGCTCCGGCACAATATTCATGATGTCCGAGACGCATTATTAATGCATTTCGGTTTTATTTCACGTACACGCGGCATTTAATATCAAGTGAATATGGGAATACGTGTACTCGTATGTAGGTTAGAATTTTGAATCATTTTGGAATTCGAACTATTGCTTTTAAGGGGAAGCAGTAGCGTCCCCCCTCCTCAGGCTGTTCGATCTATTTCTATGTTCCAGTTAATTTAAAAAACGATAAATCACATAAGCCCCATCTTGCACAAAATGATTGATAGCAACGAGTACTACGCCGGCCAAGTCCAGATATTACACAAAATTATAAATATTAAAAGTTATAAACACATGTAGATATAACCGTAATTTTGAGGTTAGCTGTCAATGCACCCCCTTAAAACCTAAGTACACGAAAATCGATTTCCACCTGACCTAAAAAACTATCACTTTCTCATCTGCGGATCTAATATTTAAAATAATTAAATGTGCGACCTAAATAACGTGAGTGTAATTAATGCAAAACGATAAACAAATTGGAAGTAGCATAAAATATAACACAAGACCCACTTGAGCGTTGAAAGTCCCACTTCTAACTGCATATCCTACTTATATATCTGACTCTGTACGCACGCGACACGTGTCTATTACCAAGCCGCGTATACGATCGCCTCTCGTTAAAAATAACGAAGAGAGTAAGAGTGCATAAAAAAAATGGAGAGAAAAAAAACCCGTGGCTCGTTTTTTTTTGCAGAGGCGCAAGAGAACGACTGCAGAGGCTGTCCGCTTTGAGAAGGATCCAGCCTCGAGATATCCAGGCGATATTGCATCAACAGGTACGTTACCCTTACACATTCGTTATACACCTATACCTACACATACGCACACGTTGCACGCCGTATATATCTGCTCTGCGAAGCCTCGTCTTCGCGCGGGTAAACAACATTAACGAAGCTCCGGCGTTTCTCTCCCTTTCTCTCTCTCTCTCTCTCGCTGTCCTTCTCTAATCTCATTTATCTCCTCGCGCGAAAAATATGTGCGCACGATGTGAAAACTGTTAACATTTTTGACAGCGAATACCTCTTTGCTAAATTGAGTGACAGTCGGTGCGTGTGCGCGTGAATATTGCAGTCCGGAAATAATAATACTCTTTTTTTTTTGAGGTTATATCCCTGTGGCGGACACTCGTCATTGCGGTTGAAAAATTATTTGCTGTCCCGGACAACGATATTTAAAAATCTCAAGTTCGTTACCCCGATTTTGAAAAAAAAAAAAAATAAAAGAGTATATTGACCGATTCGAAAAATATAATACTCGAAAGTTCAGAGGTAAAATCACGATATTAAGTTTCGTCCGTGCACTTTTATCGTTCGCTTCCCGGAGAATTGGAAGACACGGTTAAACGTATAACTGCTGAGAGAGAAAACGGGGACCAAGATTCTACTTTCTTCTGGTTTTCTTCTTGTTACTCGCGCAGCTCAAGGTGTAGGTATGTAGTTTGGAAAGAGAGAAGTATTTTTTTTTGTTTGGTTTAGCGAAGTGTGAATTAAGTAACGACGTGGGCGAGAGTCGAAGGTTTGAAAATTTTTTGCACAGCAAAGTTTATACTCGTGCCAACGAGTTGTAGCACTTTTTTTCTATTTTCGGGGGAGGATATGAGTTTGTGAGTTTTTTTTTGCGTGTGACACAATTTGTACGAGCGGGTTTTATTAAAATTATTTAGATCGATAGGTTGGATTGTTTTAATAAAAGTTGGAGCTCAGCCTATTCTTTACTTGTTTCTTTTTTTAATGCTGGTCTTTGGGTATACGCTTAGAGATGCAATTTTTTGTACGCGCGAATTAAAATACTGTACCTTGACTCGAGATTTGCATATAAAAATATTAGAATTTTCGCGTTCGCTCTCAATATTTAGCATCTTTCTAGTTTTAAAATGAAGAGATGACCTTAGGCTTCGATTGGTTCTTCAACTATTTCTTTTTTCCACTTTTGAAGTGCGGCTTGTAATTTTATTGCATCATTTACAACCATCTAAAATCTCGCCTATACAAATTTTTACATCAGAAACCTAAAATAAACTCCAGAATTGAAAAAATTCCATTCGTCAAAATAAATGAAAAAATAACTGAGTCTAAATTAATTTTAGTTAAAAAAAAAAAACAGGAAAGCACCGCTTGCTCGTATAAATTTGAAATTCCCGGTTGTTCACTCACTAAATTATATACAGTTACAAAAATATCACATAATTTCACTCGCGCCTCATACATAACTCACAAACATAAAATTACGAAAACGAGCCGCTAAAGTCAGCTGTTCACCTCGCGCCGCGTCCGCGATTCTAAAAAAAGCCCCGCTGAAAAAAATCAGCATTCCTCGAAACTAATAAAGAGAGCGCGCGAGTGCGGGAGAGCGAGAGGGGGGGGGGGGACATGAAAAATCGCAATTATGCCGCGACGAGAGAATGCATCGGGCATAAAGGGAATCTTTTGGGGGCTCCGTCGAATCGGCTCGCTTCTCCCATAGTCAGCGAAATTCCTTAAGCTCTTTCCCCTGTGCACGCCCGTCGCTCCGTTCGCGAGAAAGTCTCTCACGCACACATCCGCAGAGACAGACTGCACTGGCCGTGTGCGCACACAGTCGTATAATCCGCGCGTGGAAAAGCGCGTTATATACATCAGGGGGCGATAAATCCGGACTCGGGCCGATTAAAATGTAGGTTAACGCCGGAGGCGAGCTTTGCACACGAGCCCAGCCTCCTCTCAGCTCTCGCGGTACATAATCGATGCGCGCGCCTGTGTATAACGCCAGCTCCTTCCTCTTCTTTTCACACTGACACATCGCAATAGCGCAGACGTTACTCCCGGCAAATATCCTCGTCTTTAATCCTTTGAGTTTTTGAGAGCGCGGGGAAAGAATTTCGAGGGTAAATCTCGTTCGATTAACGGCCGCCTTTTTAATCCAACCGGCTGACAAACAGTCGACCCGCGAGGCGCAAAGCGAAGACGCGAGAGGATCGGAATGAGAATTTTCGCTTGTAGCGCGACGGTGTTTTAGTGTTAACGGAGGTATAACGAAGCAGAAAATGATTGATTAATTCTTTTGAGATTTTTTTCCACACTTGCCCTGAACTGCAGGATACATTTAATTTTAATTAGGAATACTAGAATTTTCAATTTGACTGTGTACATTCAGGGAGGAATTTACGTAATAAAACTTTTATCGTTAATTTATCTTGTAGAGAGAATTTAATTCGTTCCCAAGTATAGTGTAACAACCTTGCATCAGCAGGCAGAAGACAATATAGTTTAGGTGATAATGAAGCCATTTTTTCTTCTATTTTTAAGGGGATTCTAAAATTAATTAAAACTTCAAATTTCACGCTCTTCATTTTACCGAGAGGTAAATATAATTCGTATTAATTTGAAAAGCATTTTAATTAATAGGAATTCCAAATACAGGTGAACTTCTTCTACGAATTATCTACCTATCATCTGGTAAAGTTTCAAATAAATAATTTAATGTAACCTTCAAAAATTCTTGCTTCGAAATGAGCGACTTTTTCGGAACAAGAATTTTTGAAGGTGTCATTAAAATATTCACTTGAAACTTTGCCAGACGAAAGATAATAATTCATAGACAAAGTGCGCCTATATTTAGGGTTTGCATAATTTCAATTATTTATTTAGTTATTACTAATTATTCAGGATCCAACCGGTAAATCAATTTAGTGGCAGCGGTAGGACTTTGACACTCCGTTAAACAATGAAGATGAATTTCGAAAATAATTGACATAATAATAATATTTATAGGCATAACCAAAAACTTTGTCCAAAACAGTGAATTTACATTTTTATAATAATAATTATTGATATCTACAATGTCACTGCCATAAATTAGTTATGCATCTTAACTTTACTTATGAACTTTGCATAGAGAACTTTGAGTTTTTAGCCGAATATTTTCGTTCCATTAAATCTACCCATAAATTAGCATTTTGCACCTTTAATCTTAATATAAGTTCCACTAGAATAAATTTTTTTTTCCGAAAGTTAAATTAGAACGTTAAATAATGCGAAAGATTTTAAGATAAGTTTTGAGAAGCTGTTCTCTTCTCTTATGATACCATTGATGTTTTTTGCATTGATGCTTATTTTATTTAGTTTTTTTTTAATGTAATATTTTAAAATGTATTAAGATCTCGGTAATAATTTACAAATAATATTTTTAATTTTAGTCCTACATTTAAGACGTACAGAAATTTACTACATCAGGATGACTTTTGCGATTGCTTTTGTTCTTCACCTTTTGTTTCTAGCCTTAGTAGCGTTAAACGTTCGACAATAACATTTACAAGCCCCAACGACAAAAGTTGTTTATCTAAATTATGTATTTTCTTTTTTCTGTACTATCGGTTATTTCTTCACTTTTACGTAGGTAATCTTGGGGCTATTTAGATTGCAAACAACTTAGAACTATAAAGGCATAGCCTTTGTCTGAAACTTCGACTAACGATGAAGTATTTTCTTTTCGTGGTAACGCATGGTAATAGGATATTTGCACTAGAAAATATACGTCAAAACTTTATGTTCACGAGTTCAAATTTAAAACAAAGCTGGGAATGTATGTAAGCAGGATGTCATTGCTGGGTAAATATTTGTTCGGTATTGGAACACGTATTTTGCTTCTGCTCCTTTCGCTTAAACGTATTCGCGGTAAAGTATGGAAAGGAATACCCATTTTTAGCAATGCGAAGAATTATAGAAAATTCTTTTCCGACTAAAAATTATTTACATTTTTTTAGTTTGAAAAATCGTAAATTATTCTCAACACTTGTTGACATGCGGAACATGTGTAAGTGTTCTTCAGAATAACGGAACCAATCGTAAACCCAGCTTTTAGAGCCAATCGTTAATCTTATCTCGGCAGTGAAAATTACAATGTGTATAAAGTGCCTGTATGCGTTGTGTACATTCTATTACTTTTTAATTAGAAAAATAATCAGCTATTGATTTTCTTGTTTCTTTATTAATCGGCATTTAATTTCGTAGATAGAAAAGTAGGCATTTTATGGAGTCTTTGTCTTTATCTTTTGTAGCTCGAAATTCTATATTCAGTTTCCAGAAGAATCTCATATTCTTAGAATACCACTATAGTATACGTATAACATGGAAGTTCATTACAGGTTTCAGCTGTCCGTACAATTGTTATGTGGCTTGGAAAATTAATTTGAATTCTGAAAGTAAAACATAATTGAAAATTCAACACACAATTAATGAAATTATTCCAATTCGACTCGATTATGACAAATTATATTTAAAAACTTGTTTAGTTGAAATCAATGAATTTTATATCTTAATACAATATTAATTGGACTTACTCATAATAACAAATTATATTTGTTTTTACTAATGGCGAATAAATAAAATCATAGGTTTTCAATACTTACATCTTTTTATCACTTCATTCAACAGAAACATGGGTAAATTAGTTTCAATAACTTAATTTTATAAATAATTAGGTTTTAGTGCAGATTTTATGTATCGCGGCATCAATTTCGATGAAAACAATATCAGCTATCTTTCCAATAATGGCTAAAAATTCCATTTATACATATAACTGCCCGCTCAACAAATCGTAACGCAAACCAACATATTTATATGTACTTATAGATTCATAGCAATATCCACCTGTAGGTATGCACATTTCCATATAAATTTATAGAATCCATATTTGCACTATTGCTGTGACCACGATACTGGAAAAGTCGTATGTTTGTAAGAACCAATTCTTCGCTGCAGAAGATATATACGTACTTGCATTATTTCTAGCTTTTATGTACTTCTTTAAGTAATTAATATTAATAATTTGACTGCTAGTGCAGTGTACGTTGTCAGATTATTAGTCTTATTAAAAAAAAAGAATTGATTTTAAATTCGAATAATACTAAATTGCACCAAGAGTTAGTCAATAGGTACTATATCGTACGCATCCATAACTGCAATGTAATTGAAATACTTATTATATAAACATAAAATACTGTTTTTTATTAAAAAAAATGAAAGTAGAATAATTTCGGAAGAGAAACTTGAATTAAAAATTATTTGAACCACAATCATAGAAACATTTGCTTTGAAGGCGAAATTTCGCGTTGAAGAGTTGGACCTCTGAAGACTCTTTCACAAGGAATCGCGCGCTGCACTGGAAAGTATAAGACCATTTCGAAACTTATTTTCCCCTTTTTATACTTCGTCTTCATTAAAGGTAGATGGTATATTGCGATTTCAGCAAAAAACTTTTTCGCGCAAGACGTTGATTCGTAGAGTTTTTCAAAAAGGCTCCTTAACGCCCTTAGTCAAATAGGATTTAAATTAGCCAGTCGTAGCGTGTACAAAAAGTTTCTCGTATTACAACTTGGTTGGGTGCATCGCTACTTTTTTATGGGCCGTAAAAAAGGCAAGAATATCATTATTGAAAGAGTTTCTCGTATACGCGGGTGAATAAACTTCAATATTTTTGAGAGCATAAAATTCGGCATTTGGCATGGAATGGCCCAGTTTCACTTGTGAAACCGTAAATCAACGGAGGATTTTTTAATTTAACATCTCGAAAATTAAAAGTGCGACGGTGAAATGGCGGTTTGTCGGTAAAAGGGACGTAAATGTTAAAAGTTTTCACGCACATTTTGTATACTCTATACAAACAAGGTACAAAATGTCTCATAATCAATTTGAACAAATGAATGTAATTTATTATATTATTAACCTTCTGACAGCCGGGATGACGCCGTTTGGCGTCATGCAATAATTTTGCTTGAAATTTCTTACTCGGGGGTTTTTGAGGTTGCTGAGCTCAAATATGTAATCAGAATTTCAATTTTTCAATTTCAAGATGGCGAATTCAAGATGGCAGACCAAAAATTTTAAAAATATCGTATATTTGTCTGGCATCGGTCTCTCTACTTTCATGTGAATCGAAAGAAATATTAAATAGAAAAACAGATAAAAACAAAAAAAAACAAAGAGGAGGTACAGTACTTTCTACGCCTCGACGTTAGCTCTGTCAGAAGTGATCACTAGTCAGAATTGACTCAAAAATTGATAAAAATGGCCAATTCATTATCTAGCATCCATTTTTGATCGAAATAAGTATGAAAATCGTTCTCAGCAACACTCAAAACCCTCAGAAAACTTTCTTTGCTGATATAAAAATTTTGAAAATTTCCCTTTACCACCGCCAGCCGGCATGACGCCATATGGCGTCGTTCCATGATCGGGCCACATATATTATTACTTAAGAAACATTTATATGTAAAATTTCGAGAAAGTTAAACTTTTTCAGTAGGAAAAATTTCGGCTGTGAGAAGGTTAAAAGACTTTACTAACGATGATATCGAGTAGTTTTAGGTTTTACAGTTATATTTTTTTTGTATAATGCACATGTTTATGTACAAAAATAAGAACACTTGTAATTGTGTTTTCTACATAATATATCTATTTTTTGCGAGTGCACTTAAATTATATTACTACATCACCTCGAAAAACTCAATATCTTCATAATTCTCGTAATAATTGACCAACAAAACCTCACGTTCCAAACCAGTAAAAAAGGTTTCAAATTTCGTCCGCACTCATACTAGACTCCCTGCATATATGCCTCGAAAGCAAAATTCGCCAGCGAAATGTTAGTGAAAAAAGTAACACGTGCGATTATTGCGCGGCCTTGATTGCGCTTTATATGTACTCTTGCGCTTCTCTTGGGGTTTTGCTTCGCACATACGCACAGACGGACACATATACTTACGCGCGCCATCACTATAGTCTTATACCGTGGCCGACATGAATTTCCGTTCCGCCGCAGCGCGATGTATTATCCGTGACCATTTGGCTCCTCGTCTTCCTCTTTTTTTGCTCGTTACGCAATGACCGATCGACACTTGCGATTAGTCTTGCTCTTCTCTCTTTAATTATATTTTTCAGCGCTTGTGTGTACCTTATACTTGCAGGCTTCTTGCGTGATTCTTATTCGCTACGTCTTTCGTTATAATATACCGAGGGAATCTTTATTCTTATGTGTTGGGTATACGAGTCCGTATTTCTGACCCTGTCCCGATTTGCGCGCCACGAGCCACTTGAACAATACATATCCCAGAAAAGTATCGCGAGGAATTGAACACATAAGACATAAGACAAAAAAAGTTTTTCAAATGAATACATTATACAATTTAAAAAAAAAATAGTTTGACTGATTCGAGTCATCTCTTTGTCAAAAATTATGATGATAAAGTATTTCTCTTTGATAGTAAATAAGTAAATCAATAATTTTGAAGTTCATTTTCCGCACTGTATACTCATATGAAAATACTGACGCTTGGACTGAAAATGAATATAGGATTATTGCTGATCAGCTTGCTTGTTTTTTTGTTTTTGAAATACTTATCATCCTTTTTTATTGATTTTTTCCTATTACTTACAGTTATTATATTTTACTAAAAAATTATCAATTTTTATTTCACACAATTATGTTTATTAACCTCTCACAAAATTGAGTATGAAATTTATTTATTTTTTTCTTTTATTTAAGTTCGCGAAATATTGCTACATTCATTCCCAAATAAGAACATAGTTAGAAATACGGACCCGTACCTTACATGACTAGTACTCGTTATGCCAGATACCTGCAGTGTCTTCAAATTTAAAGTGATTACAAAAATACTATCAATTAGCATATTTATCATGCGTTGTTCAAAACACAAGTTTTATTACAGTTATATACAACTCTTAATATTTCTGTACATAAACTATACAAATTGTATTATTTTCGTAAACTACAAAAAATTTCCACGATGGATGCATGGAAAAAAGAAATCTTCGCGTTAAACTTGACCCGCTTGAAATTCAATGACACGGAAATATTAAAATTCCACACACAAGTGCAATCAATACATACGCACGAAGAAACTATCACGTATATCTCATTTCAAAAGTCGAACACTCGAACACATTTTCAACCATAACGACCTGCACCAACTTTATAGTTTTTCGAAATAAAAAATATCGATCGGGAACCATCAATGTTGCTATTTTACAAAAAGAAAAAAAAAGGAGGGACAGTATTCACACGTACATAGTAACATCATCAGAGATTAGAGAAAGAAAGCGCTGCTTCGACAACTTTCTCGAGACCCACACGTTACACACAAGGTCCTTTGGTGCAAATTGATTTTTTTTCCTCTCTATCTCTCGTATACCCTCCACGAAAATAAAATAACGCCGAATAATGGAGAACGCTGGGTGCGATCTGTTTCAGATAACCGAAGGTGGAGCCCCTTCGACGAGCCAGGAGCCCGCGGAGAACGATGCGACGAACAGCCAGATCACGGTGGTACTTTCCGACAAGTGAGTTTTCTTTTCTTTGCTTACCTTCCTTTTTCCCATCACCTTACCTTCGAACTTGTCTACTCTTTTGTAGCTACGATGTATACTGTAATGATGCTTATTTTTAGATAGTTTTGAGAACGTAGTAGGTTATATGTGTATTGGCGATCGTCGTGTCCCTAAAAATTATTATGTAAAAGATTATGAACAAATAACTGTAAAACAATATATTATACTTATACAGTTGAAGAGATATCGAGCTCAGAAAAATCATATTGCAGTTCACATGATCATCTTATCCCATATGTAAAGATTATATCCAGATCAGCATTAATATATTTTTTGTTGAGAATCAAAAATATGATTGCTTTTTGAAATTGCTTTCGTGTGAATTAGCAACTCAATATATTTAGGCTTTAAAATTTTAAGTAGAGAATTACCGGAATAGAAAGTTTATTACTACAAAAAAAATAAAAATAGCACAAAAAGCACGACTGTCATAAACAATTTGTATCATTTTCTTATACCTACATGTTTGCCTAAACATTCAAAATATAAGTTGCTCAATAATCAGTTTTTAATTATCATCACTTCTTTCATTTTATAACACGAACATTAGACACCATTTTGTCAACCATACTTCGATCCCTTGTTTTACAACCCGCCCTTTTCATTCCATCTCTCTTCGAACCAAAATCTCAGTCTACCATCCCGCTATCGATCTCGTTCGAGCAGTACAGCCTACAAAATTCGTCTCGGCATAATCGCGTAAGCCTCGTACTCAATAAAGGAGTCACCGTTAAAGCAGCAGAACCTTACATAACCTCAACGTAACGATAAGGAGAGCGTTGCGCGTGTCCCGAAGAGAGTCACAAGGGCACACGCGCCTCGTCCTGAAACAAAACCTCGAATAAGAAGGTATATTATACGGGCAAGGTTACTCGAGTTACGAAACGATAAATTCGCGATATCTATAGCTGTGCAGTGTTTATGTAAATAGATGCATGTCTAAAGCAACGGCTGTTGCGACATAACCGACAATACGTTATATATACACGTATATATTGTTTCAAGTCCTTTCCGATACAACCGGGAGATGTTCTCATTGTTCCGCGCGATGTTTTCTCTTTCTTTCACCCTTTTTGTCTCTTTTTTTTCCTCCTTTCTTTTCTTCTCGCGCCTTTCTTTCTTTCCTTTCCGCTGCTGCTGTTTTTTCTTCTTCGTTCTCTTTCTTTCTTTTTTTTTTTGTAAAGACGTACTCGGCTTGATGAGGACTGGCTTCTGTGTAACGCAAGCAGCAGCTGTGTCCTGTTTTTTATTACTCCTTGCGCTACTCTTCTGGCGCGTACCCCAGTGTACATACGTTAGATATGTATACTGTACAGTTGGGATGATAACAAAAAATGGGTGATAAGGAAGAGATTTTCGCTTTCCGCGACTCTATCCTTCTTGTCTACCCGCTTCTTGTTTTATTATACACGTAAGCTTTTGGATTGTTGTTTTTTTAGTTTAAGATGCGCATGGAATTTATGTTTTCGGGCCAGCGCGGCTGACTTTTAGTAGTACTCGATATCTTATATCTTCTCTTCGAACTTCTTTTGATAGAAATAAAACATAGGTATGCAGAAGAATCGATTTGGCAATTTTATGTTATACCTTACTAAGAATCACATAAAGGAAAAGAAAACAGAATGAAATAAAATTAAATACCATTTCGATCGAGTGCTGAATAGAA
Organism: Megastigmus dorsalis; assembly: GCA_900490025.1. Lineage (NCBI taxonomy): Eukaryota > Metazoa > Arthropoda > Insecta > Hymenoptera > Megastigmidae > Megastigmus > Megastigmus dorsalis. The sequence continues at coordinate 18,709 of UELU01142838.1, read as the reverse complement.
ACTTTTTCAATATATTCATAATAAAAATAAAAAGTTAAAATGCATACGAGAGTTTGCTTGAAATAGTAAAAACTACACGGACTGAAATTTCCAATACAAAAATATTCAAAGTTGGAGGTGAGGAAGCAGTTTAAAGTTATTTCCGGGAAAATCGATTTAACAGCTCTAACAATTGGAGAATGCTTTCCGATTTTTCCCTTATACTTACACGTGAATATTCGGTAAGAAAATAAATTTTACAATAACGCAGTCATTCGTACAGCGCAATTTGAAATATTTACTTCCACTGTCCAATGAAAGAACCAAATTCAAATACCTACCTACCGGAGAAGAAAAACTCTGCACATTTGAATTTCAGAATCGAAAATTTATAGGACGGACTGTACGGAAAGTCGGAATTTAGTAAATCTAAAGAATTTGAAATTGCAATTCCCTGGCTATTAATAAGACGCGTAATTAAAAGTTCTGCTTTTCGCGCAGGGGCTAATGAAAAGTAACGCAATAGTGTTCTTAAATTAACTCGCTTCCATGCTGCATTATACTCTGGCATAACGTTCGCGTTACCTTCTCTTATAAAATTCATGTAGAAACACAAGTGCAAAACAAAGCGCAGCAAATGAAGCCAACATGCCATTACGGAACTGCATGCATTCACGCTCAATTTAAATTAAGCTCGATTATACATTTGCGAGATTAAGCGCTGAATTAACGAATGCGCGAGCGCGAATCGTCGCGTATGCTATTAAAACGACGCAACCGCTACAATTATAAACTTTCAGCTGCCGTTCAGAATGGAAAACACAATAAAAGTCCGTAATTTGTGGAATTTTCGTTTTGTCGCAGAGGGCCAGGCTCGACGATCCCCGTGTACACGACGAAGCTGAGCAACGGCACTATCCCGAAGGGCATCAGCAAGGACTCGCCGGATCAACGGACAGCCCTAGAAAAGCAGCAGAGCTGTTCCGAGGACGCGGATCTTCTGGTTCGTTAAACTTCTCCAAATTTGCACTTCTCCCATTTCCTCCCATTGTGCGCTTGGCAATTTGCATTTGAAAAATTCATGGCTCGTCCGCGTCTGTCCTTTCAAATTCGAAACACTGAAAAGAATTCGACCTCGATGAAATATAACTAATTGATCGATGCAGTTTCGAACAAAGGTTTTATCGTTCCCTTTGGACCATTGCTTGATGTAACCGAGAAAAATGGCGTACCTCAAATATTACTAGAAAATTATTAGAAAAGCTGTTAGTAGGCCAGTGGTAAGACACATTTCTAAACTGCTAAAGAAACTGCGTTAAACTAAACTTTTGTATTATCGAGCGACGTTCGAAGCTGTGCAGTTCCGCCTGTGTAATATTTCTTGCAAAGCACACAGATCGTTATTCAAGAGTCGTCTATAAGTAATATTACTCAAAGGCCCGGGGGTAATTTTTATCCTATACAACGGTTAAAGTACGTCCATCGCCAAGTTTTTCTTCGTCACGCGTTATTATAGCCGGCAGCGCGGAAATTTTTTCAATAACTTAAAACTCGTAACTAAAGTTAATACTAAGTATCGGTTACCTCTTTTTTCGTTCCTTTCGAACCTTATACTCGCGTCCAACTTTTTTACCCGTAATCGTAAAGTCGTTCTTTGTGTTTTACCGATCTTTCGAGTTTCATAAGAATCAACGTGCAACATTTATCAACTTTAGAGAGAAAAAAAAAACATACTAACGGCCACGCGAAGTTTCCATTATTACCTCATTATTGATCTGGTATGTACACTTTATTACACTCATTAGTTTACTCGAATTATTTGACCGAATATCAAAACTAAAGTTGATCTTACAATAAACGCACGCATCACGGTACTTACATCTCATGATTACATTCTCTATATCCTCGTGTGTAAAAAATGCCAACGAACCGCAGGCACCACAACAAAACAATCTCGCTCGCGCGCGAACGACAAAAGAAGCGATTGTCAATTGTCGAGCGCTCCCTCCCAATTGACCCAAACAGAAAAAAAAAAAAGAAAAAAAAAAAGAAAAACAAGAGGGGGAACGGGGCAGAGGAAATGAGAAAGTGAGAAGTGGGTTTTTGCGCAGCTGCAGGCGGCACTGCAGGTGGACAGCGTGAGGGTGAACGAGCGTCGGGCAAGCAGCCCCTTCCAGAATGGCCGTACGGAGGTGTTGATCGGGGAACCGGAGGGTGGACCGAGGTCGCCCCGCGGCTCCACCTCGTCCACGGTCAATGACGCGCCCTGCACCTTCCTCAACACACCGGACGAGCGTGACTATCCCGAGCCGATATTGAGGTATGTTCGCTTTTTTTTTTCTTTCTCTCTTTTCACGTGTATATAGATGTTGAACGTACGCGGCCTATCTTTGTATCTGCGGAAGTGCAGGCTTGCTAATGTGTTCGCGGTGGCTTTTGACTTTGACCTTCTGGGATTCGAGGCTGTACTCGATGCACTTTAGACAAGTGGGCAGTAGGTCAGATATTCATTGTCATTCTTTTAAAGTATATTATAAAGTAACTTTGCGATTTGCCAACATTTATGCAAGCCATGTAATTTTCTTCTAAATCTCCTTTGAAGCTGTACACTATATATGCGATATAAATTTTCTTATACTTTTATACACCGCGAAGCTTTGAGACTCTTATCTTTATGCAAAAGCGCCGAGTGTAGTACATAGCGCCTACTTACCATATTTATAAAAATTCATGCAAAGTGAATGTGAACGCTCTCTCTCGACTTGAGTATCTCCAGCAAATTCTGATTTATCGGGTGCAACTGCCAAAGAGAGAGAGAGAGAGAGAGAGCCTCGATTGGCCGCGAAATCTTAGCTGACACCGAGAGTTGGCTTCTATTTTGAGGATTGTCGCAGGCATCGATCTGCCCTGTTGTTGAATATTATTACGAAATGAGCATGTATTCTCGCTGTCCTTATAGAGGAATGCAATTCTGAAGTATATTTACATAAACGAAGCTGTAGGAATTGTTAAGCAATGAAATTGAAAATAGAGGAATGAATAAAAATAAAATAGAGACTTTATCTTCCACTGTTGCGTATCCGTATAGCAGAAAAAGACTATGGTAATACGTTTGCTATGTTTTAGCATAATAACCGTGCTATTGCTGCAAGGACAAACACTTTATAGTCCAAGATAACTGAAGTTTAATCTCTATAAGCGCGACGAGTTGGATTAATTTTTCTCCTCTACTTCATTATTTCAATTACGTGCTTCGTGCATTATACCTTTAACGCGAACCTGCTACTGAAAGTGCACTATTCTTAAAGTTGAAGTTGTTTAGAATAAGCATAATTCAAATTGACAGTAAAGTTGATTAGTAAATATCTTTCTAAAGTTTCTAGTCTATTGTCAAGTTAAATACCGACTGGACTTACTCTACCGGAAAATCCACTCTATTAATCACCAGCTTGGGTGTAGAGAGTGCCGTTCTATCTTTAACTCTACAAATTGTTATACTATTAATAATCTATTCATTATTATAATTTTCTTTTTCGTAACTTTTAATTACGAAGACATATTTGATTTGCAAGGTATTTCACATTATTGAGGTTAATTATCGTTCCAAAGTTAAGTCATATTTGCGTGATTAATTTCAAATGAAATAAAATATTTACTATCATCGTAAAACTCGTATTGACTTTGATAGCATTACTAACGATACGTAGATGCTTATATATCGCATGAAAAAGCCTTTGGGGAAAGCCTCATTAAACTTTTTTGATAAAAAAAAAAGAAAAAAAAATTCTTGGCACGCAAATCGATTCGGCCTCGTCAGGAAACGTTGTAAAAACAATACCTGTTATCTTGTACATCCCTAAAAAGAGGAACTTTCGAAAGTTATACACTTATTTCGGGGCCATTGTTAGCCATTGAATAGTCTGGAATTCCTGGGGTGTACAAAGTTTCATCCCTCGAGATTGGACAACACTTGCTGCTGTGTGTCTGTGTTCCTCTATTTCCTTTTTTTTTTCGCCGCTTCGTCCGCCGAGGCCGTGAATTCTCTCTCTCCCCTTTGGCACAGCGCCAAGCGAATTATACGCGCTCGTAACGACGTCGTTGATCGACCGCTGCAGGGAATTGCTTTACCCGCACGCGGTAATGAAGAAAGAAAGGGGAGTCGCGCGCGTCTCGCGGACCGAGTCACGGATGTCGTTGCGAGATGTCGACACCGGTACGGCTTACCGGCTTGCAATATTTTTTATTCTGACGAAACAATGTGTTGTCGTTTGGAAAGTCTCGTGCGGTGCTCGACATGATAAAATGTATCCGGATCGAGTTACAAGCTGTAGGATTTGATAGCAAGGGTCTGGCTTGTATCGCTGATTAAAGTGGCGGTTATAATGACAGAAAACAGAATGTTACGATTTAAGAATATCGGAAACACTATATATTCTATCTGCTGCTTTACATTTATTTTATACTCTATGCACACGTCAATAGTAATAAATAACGAGCCAAATTTAACAAATTGAAATTTCTATTGATTCCAAAGATATTTCAAGTTATATACTTCTTAATTTATTTATACATCTTGTTAACGACTAAGAAAAAGTTTCGTAATTCGATTAGACATAATCAATAGCTCGAAGTGCACAGAGAGTAACTTTTCCACGACTTTCATACGATGCACTTCAATCAAAGATGGTTGCCCTCAATTCTGCAGATATTGCGCGATCACGCGAAAAAGTGCTCAGCGCCTCGACGTATTTCCTGCACATTTTTAAAATCATCGTCTCGCTCGCGCGTCGTCGGTCCAAAGACTCGATTAAAATTTTGTTTACTCTTCTCGCAGTCCTATACGATCATTCGCTTCTCAATTATAGCCACCATTCACAAACACTCATCTATTATTCAACAACAACAACCAAAAGAAAACACTTTAGCGATCGTCTCATCAGCTCTTCATTAAAAGAAAAACCGCAAGCTCGGCAATCGGCAAAAACTCGCGGTGAAAAAAAAAAGGAAAGAAAAGATTCTTCAAAGCCGAGGGAAAAAGGCTTTCCAGCATCTTGACAACTTGTATACCAGCGTATACATATACGTGGCATCAGAACAGAGGCGCACTCGAGGCTTCGGCATCTGGACCTCCTCGCGTCCCGCGGCATAAAGAAGCGGAAAATAATCCCTCCTCCTCCAGAGAGAGAGAGAGAGAGAGAGAGAATCGACGAGTGTCTCCTTAAGAGAGAGAGAGAGAGAGAGAGAGAAAGAGGCGAACACACACAAGACCTTTTCCTCGAGACCTCCCCCGTTACAACCTAAACAATGAGCATCTCGTGCAAAAGAAGCCCTTTAATAATGATCGGCCTCTTTTGCCCCCTCGCGCCGATGCTCCTCCACCGAGGCTGCTGTTAACGTATATGCGCGCCTGGATCTAGGAACAAAGCCGTGGTAGGAGCTTATACACGCCCCGATATATAAGTAGCAGCGATTAAGCGCTTCTTTTTTTTTTCCTTTCTTCGCTTCCCTCTTGCTCTATTTTCTCTCTCTCTCTCTCTCTCTTCGTTCTTTCGGAAGATATGCGACAGAGGTGAGGGCGGAAAGGTTTGATATTTGAGCGTAGGCTGAATTGTCTAGGAGAGAACTAGTTTCGGATCGTTTGCACGAGAGTTCAGGCGGAGTTCGGCAAAAAAGTGCAGACGATATCGTGCCGCCGGTATAGGGGAGGATGGTACTTTTTAACAATGGCAAAATCTTTGTGATCGAGTGTGTCATTGCGGCTAAAGTCAGTTTGAATTTTATATATTCAGGAGCGAGGAACTCCGGAAAATTGTTGGTTTTAATAACTCGTTTAACGGCTGATTACAAATAGATCTCCGATCAGAAAGGTAATGTAGCGATGTCCGAGATGTGGATAAGGTAAGAGATGGACAAGTGAAAGAGACAAAAGAGTAGATGAACGGGTTGATAAGCCAGTTTGATGGATAGATACATTTAAAGAACGCCACTTGCTGGAGACGTCGATGCAGTATACTAAAAGGTGTGGGAGAATGAACGGTATAGGAAATCAATTGTTTCGGACAGGTTTGGAGTGGGTGACGGGCAAAGAAGCACTGCATCTGATTGATCAGAATCTTCGATTAGTAATTTCCCAAGAACGATTTCAACTATATCTACAGCTTATAATATGCATTTTTCCACGACGCGCAAATTCGATTTACTCTTTCATCTATTCATATAAAAAAGTCCTTTCGAATCAAATGAAAAGTTTGCCTCGATTTCATGCACAAAATATGGTAATATTCAGGCCGAAAGAATTGAAAACGATAAAAAGCGGAGTATATACCACCTACTCGAGGAGGAACAAGCCCGGCATGCACGAGCGAAAAGAACGAGCAACACACGCGTCTCGAGCGTCCCAAAAATATCAGACAACACGTGGAGAGGATGTGTGTACTCAGGTACATTCAACTCGGGATTCTTTTTATCAGTCGTATCGAGCAGAGAGCAAGAGAGAGAGAGAGAGAGAGAGAGAGAGAGAGAGAGAGAGAGAGAGAGAGGACTCTTGAAAAAAACATCCGACCAACAAGAGAGCGAACTCGCGCGCGAGAAAAGGAGTATATGTATGTATGTATATATAAGGGGGGAAGAGAGAAGTCGCGGTGCAAGGGCTCGGCACATACCTTTCTTTTAATCCCGTGACAAGCCTCGCGTTCTTTCTCTCTCTCTTTCTCTCTCCTTCGCGAGCGACGTTATATATACACACGCATCGAAACTCGTTCCCCACATCTCGATGGGCGTATATATTATTATTATTATATGTGGCTTTGCATTTGACGAAGCAGCGACGCGACTTTGACCCTCTAAGTCGCGATAGACTTTGCGCTAATTGGATGGTCCATTGCTGTTTTTAGAAAAAAATCTGCAAATTGTGGTGATCATTGTTTTTTTTACTTAATTATTTCATTTCGAAATTTAAATTGGTAAGCAAATTGCTAATTTTTTTGTTTTCCAAGATTTACCTCGGGTGTTTTATTTCATTTTCGGATATCTACAATGAATAATGGAAGAGAACTGCGTTTATTGTTCTATAACTTCGGATGCAGTCTGTTTTTCATGAATTGAATTCGTGGCGTGAGTATAGGAGTGAAATGTGGCCACCGAATTTATGCTTATAGGAGAGTATGAAGGTGCGGTGACTACTGATTGTCGTTTTCGATTAGAGATCTTGGACGGCTACAGCTCCTAGGAGATTATTTAAAGTCAACTTCTATGAATGAAATTGAATGATATGATATGCATTAAAAATGTTTACGTAAGAAGAAATGTACAGCGTATAGTATTGTGATCTTTAAATAATTTATATCTATTCACAAAATAAATAAACAATTCATATAGGTGTCGTAATAAAAGGAACTGAAGATTTAAGAAAGTATATGCAATGGATATTTGGTCTGGAATGATTTAAGATACTTGAAATCTTATTCGAAACCGTTATACCTTAATTTGCAACATGATTCTTGGGCTCTCAAAAAAGGGTTCCACGAAAATTTTTGCTGTAAGCAGAGAACTTTTGAAATTAAAATTTGCGGTCAGATTGAATTTCACCTCTAAGTTTTCATTCCTCGAATACTTCGAAAATTTTGATTTTTATCGATTATATTCTTTGTTCATTTTGTATATCTTACAAATCATGGATATTACGAAATATTTGCGCGTCGCTTGGATATTTTAATCAAAATTTCAGAATAAAATCAAAAATTCTAAAAGGAAAAACGTGGCGTTTTGTAGTCAGATAATTTTGATACGCATATTTCAGCATATCGAACGAGTTATCAACCATATCATATTTCTCCAGCTAGACAAATATACTTTTATCACGTCAAAAAAACATCTGTCAAATCGATAATCTGTAGCTTATGGTTAAACTAAAATACTTATCTTACCTATTTTCTAAAACTATCAATGTGAGATTCTACTAAATGCGATTTAGTACACTTACTTTTTACGACTATCTAAACACCATATTAACACGCCAAATAATATATATTTTATCTTTTTGAGCTGAAATACTTTAAATGTATATGTATTAAAGATGAGAGAACTGGTAGTTGTCAAATATTTTCTTCTTAAATACGCGCTGCGACAGTTGCAGAAGCAAAACCTTCGTCGAAATGTTTATTTATACTGGTTTGCAAAAGTTCTATTTTTCAAGCTCGCAGAGTCAACTTTACTAAAAGTTCTACTTCGTGCACACACGGAGCACCCAAGTTTCGTAGTGCAGCCTACAGCCAAAAAACGTGTAGCGCGCGGTATTTTTTTCACTCTCAAAAAGCGGTTACAGCCGCGCGCGAGAGAGAGAAAAGGTCCTGCAGGTGCATGCGTATAGCATTGACACGTCAGCAGTAAAAAAAATATATATATATATGAGTATATGTATATCTTGGTCTGTCCCTTCGAGTGTGTGGTAGGTATATATGTGTGAGCGTTGGAGCGGTACGAAAGCGGTATAAACCCACTGCAGGTCGGATCGTTTTTCTTGGATTCTCGGTATATTATGGAACCGCGACGAAAGTCTCGCTTACTCACCTCCGGCTGACTTTGTGCTGCTGCAGCCTCGAGATGGATCTCTTCGACTTTGGGGATCGGAATACGTCCCTTTCGAGAAATTCACGTTTCTTTTGGGATTTTATTTTAATAAGTTTCACACTTTTGAAAGGCTGCCGTTTCATACAGTTGAGAAAGATTAACCTGCGTCCATGTAATAATTATCTCATTGAAAAGAATTTTAGGAATGTTTTTGTGTGAAAAAAAGCATTTTTTTAACATAGAATGTAACAGTCCATGCGTTTCCCATAAAAATTACAATTAAAAAAATCCAACCAAATGTTTCGTTATGCGATATGCCTTTGTGCACCTGTACTGCTTAAAAAAACATATAAAAGAAAGTTTGCATTTAAAGTATAGAAATATATTTCTACATCTAATTTTATAACATCACCGCGAGCGAAATGTCAATTATAAAAAAAAAACGTGGATCTATAAATTAAAACACTCGGTACAGCTCGAAAATGCGACCAATCAATACAGTTGTTACACCTTGTATATAAAAAGCGGAGACAAGGAGTTCCGGTGCAGTGATTTCCACGCCAAAAGCCGCGACTTTCTCAGGATCGTCTGTGCCAGCTGCGTCACCCGAGACGCCGCGGACACGTCGCCACCTCGTCGTCGTCGTCGTCGTCGATGATGCGCGCACTCGAAATCGATACGCCTCTCTCGAGTTCGCGTGCGAACCGGGTATATCATGTATATTTATTCCGCGCCTGTTTCCCGACTCTCTCGCGATTCGCTTCCTTATTATTATGCACATATTATATTTTCGATCGACTCTATTACGTGCGTCGATCTAATTTTGTTCGCTTGTTATTCTTTAAAGTGAAACTCCGTAAATTAATCAAGATGAACAATAGTATATTGTTTTTTATTTAATACGATTGGAAAAAACTAGGCTTTAATCGCGAATCGATTAATCTTGCAGTTAATCCCTTATGGAGAACGGTAAAAAAAATTTCTCGGGGATTTTTATTTTATGCGACCAAAGTATTCCAGGTTGGATAGAATTACTTTCTGGGTCGTTATTTTTGAGGGGATTGCCTTTTTTTTAGCCACGGGGAAGTCCCTCGGTGCAAAGGGTTGTTGGAGTTTGAATATAAAATTAAATTCGGTTGGGGGTCGGAGGAAGGGCACTGGAACACAATCGGATCTTCATCGCGTGATTCGCAAACTCAAATGTTGCTTTTGTCAATTTTCAAAATGGTATACATTGATTGTAGAATGAATTCGCTGAGTTGAAGAGCCGCGGCCAAGCATACCCAGAAACGAGCCGAAACTTTCGCGCTCTCGATACTCGAGTACGGCAACCTCTCAAACTAAATTCTCTTTCACGTCGGGCACAATCGATATTCGCTCCGCCAATCAATCAAATAAAGCATGCCTCCCAATCACTCAAACACTGTACACAATGAGGCCCTATTAACACCTCAAATCTCGCGCGGCATCCGATAAAGACAAAAAATTCCAACATATATATATAGACACAATCCAATATCCAAAAATTCCAATAATATACATATATGTATATAGACACACACTCTCTCCTCTCTTTCTCTCGCATCCTCGCGCGGAAGAAACACACGCACATCGGGTCACATGTTGTGCGCACCACAGATCCACGGCTAACAGAGCATCAATTGTTCGCGCGGCACTTCCGGCTTCGCGGTTCCGCTATTGTACCCACAGCTCTGCAAAGAATACACTCTCGCGGTCCGTGTGCGCATCAGGCAGCGATCGACGCAACGCCGAAGGGAAGAAAAAAGAAATGAAGAGGACAGCGACAGCTCCCTGTGTACTCGCGCGTGTGTGTGTGTGTGCGCGCGCGTTAGGGGTCAACACTCAACAGCGTGGTATAATAAAAAATAAAGGGGGGCAGAGAAGCGCGCGAGATCGAATGAAATCGAGCGGACGCGACGACGCCTATTATATACACAGGGACGCGTGGATCGTATATACTGCCATTGTTCGAGGTAATTTCCAGGAAAACTCGCGCGTTCGCCAACACACGCGTCCCGACTCTTTCGCCTGCGTATATAACACCGCGCGGCCATCGTTCGTTACGCAAGTATCGCGCCTGCCTGTGTGCAGCGACGTTACGCGCGACATTTATTCACTCGGGTAGTGGCGCTCCTCTGGATACAACCTCCCGTCCTATTGGAATTGCGCCATCGCGAATGTGCGCGGGGAGAGAGAGTCATTGCGATGCTTTTCAAACGAATGATTCGCCCGCGTTATGTACCTTTTTATTGTGTTGCATTTCAAAGGGAGTAGTAGGCGATTTCATCCGGATTTGCTGCGGCTGGTTGTTCCGTTGGCGATAACACGTTTGGATTTGTTGCAGTTTTGCCACTTTGCAAGATTGCACGTTGTCGAGATGATTGCAGTGGGTGGCTGCTTGAGAATTCGGACTTGCGCAATTGCAAGAAACTTCTTCTTGGTGATTGAAAATCGAGTTGGGCAATTTTGGACCCTCAAAATCGCATTATCCGCTTTGATCTAAGAATTGAACGGTACTAACGAAATTTAGCGTTTCGATAGCTTAATTACATTGTACACCGATCGATGGGTTATTGGATTGTTTCGATGTAAATGATTAAACCCTATTGACTTTTTGTTAACAAGCGTCTCATTCATCAATTCGGTTTTATTCGGCTCGCTATTATTTATTTTCGTTCATCGCTGTAACGAGGCGATAATTGCAGATTCACTTTAGTTTTTCTAAAAGTCGAATGTAATACTATTCTATTTGACATGATTATTTCATTAAAAAGCAATCTTATCTCTAACTTTACTTGATTTATAAAAAAAAAATAAATTAATCACGTGATACCGGAAAACAGATCCTTGTCCTCGTTAACCATCACTTATCAAATCTAATTATCTTCAATCTGCACTTGGAAATGTCCTGAATTAAAAAAAAACCTGCAGTCGGGAGCCCTCATCACGCCTCTTCCTTTACCAATCGAAACATCCACTTTGTTCCTCTCTTCGCACAGATTCTTTTGATTCGTCTCCCAAAGCCCATTATACGCTCCGAATGCGCGTCGTCCAAAGAAGCGCGCACTTTTCCACGCATACCTAAAAAAAAAAAAGAACGGGGGTAAGGGAGGGGGGATTCCTTTGGCACGAAAAACTTTCCTGCTCTATTTTTCCAACATTTTTCCAACCGATCGCTCGCGCGCGCGACGCGTTTACATAAGGAAATTCGAAATCGCCGGCGATCGATGACTTTCGCGCGCGCGACCCAAGTCTCTTTATAATTTCCCTCGGTGATTTTCCTCGCTAGAAAAACGAGAATTGCGGAGGCTAATTAAACTTGTCCGCGTGTGTGTGTGTCTGTGTGTGCAAAATCAAGGGGCGTGATTTCGTTAAATTGCAGCTGCGTGGAAAAGGGGTCGAGGAAAGTTTTCGATCCATTTTTTTCCTCTCTTCTTATATATTCTGCAACGCGGATTAACCTCCTCCATAATGATCGGGATGTAGATGTGAATTGCTTTGTTGCCCGGAGGATGAGGCGTTATTATTTATGAGAGATTAATTCAGCGGTAATTTATGGCGGCGTCGAGTGAAGATTGCGCGGGGAAAATGGGTGACTCGATAGTAGGAGAGAGAAATTGTTCTTGAGATACAAGCTTATAAAGGAAAGTAGTTTCGATTGAATTTAATGCTGTTGCTGGTACATACTAAATTACAAACTGGTTACTCCCCATAAATCAATATATTTAGCTCAAAAAAATTATGTCTTTAGTACCTAGTTCGGTTAAAACAGTTATCCGATTAACTTTGGTATACATTTGTTTTTGTAATATTGTTAATAATGAAGCTTTCCTAAAAGTTTGAGCAGTTTCTTTCAACTAAATCCATTTAATAAATTTCGTCGTCTTCCACAGCGAATAAAACACAATTTATAAAAGAATCTAATATATTCAATTTTGATCGACTGCACACACAAAAGATTGTGAGATCACGATTGCAATTAAATTATGAAGTATAGTAATTCCTGTTGAATGCGCATTGAACACGTGGAGAACCGAGTGGAGAACAATCTAATGTATACTTATAATAATCTGATATAGTCTTATCGGTATCATTCGATCCTTTTTAATCTGTTAGCACAACATTAGAAAACGCGATTCGCTGATTTCGCTGTGATTGTAAGCTATTGTATTGTCGTCACCGTTGAATTAATATTTTAACTTTTTCCATCCTACACATATACGAACCAAACGGTGTATACACGAACAATCGTTTGAATAGAAATAATATATCAAATTTCGATTCGCTCTACATGCGAAATTTCATTCCAATCATTGTAAAAGTTGAATCGTACTCCGGAAACTTTGTAAAAACAATAAGCAATAGCTTCCAGTACAGCACAGCTCGAAGCATATTTTTTTCAAATAAAATCTAACTATTTTCTATTTAATCGCTGAAGCAATTACAGTGTAGGCAAAACAAGACGGTATATGTATACCCGATCCCGCACACTCGATCACTTATTATCATTCCATACAATTGCGCATCGCCGCTTAACGCTTATTATTCACGCTTACAGCAATTATACCTGTGCGGCGATCCTCGCACCAAAGCTAAAAAATAATCTCGCGCGAATGCAGAAAAAAAACGGGGGGAAGAATGGAAACAATAAACATGCGGTTGTAGCGAGCCGCGCGAGCGCAACTCATCATAAAGCTCGACAGAAGCGCATAAATCGATCAGCCGTATAAAAACGTATACACACGCACGGCCGTTTCCGCCATCGCTATTGAAAAAAAAAGAGAGAAAGAGAGAGAGAAAAACCACTGCAGCGTATACCTCGCGATTAACTGTATAATACACAGAGAGAGAGAAAAAAAAGGAAAAACAGCCAGCTCGGAAGACGAGAGTCTAGTATATGCAGTTTTGCTCATCTATAATCGGTGTACGCGGAGCGGACGCGCTCTTTTACATTCCGTCGTTATGGAGGTGACGTAACGGACGAGAGGCTCTTCTCTCGTGTACTTGTACGTCTTACGCGAACGATTTCCCGACGACGACGACGACGACGACGTGGACGCACCGACCGTCCGTGTTTCTCTCCTCCGACGATTTCGCGGATTTTGCATTTCACGCGGCTCGCGCTCGAGCACCGCTGCACCCCGCTATATATACGCGGATCATTTTCTGTTGGCTTAGTCGCCGTTTGCGCGCAAACGTCTTGTCTCTCTGTGTACCGCAACGGTTCTTTTCGAAAATTCTCTCGGTATAAGATATAAGATTTCGTGTGCTTTGAGAGCTGGATTTTTCATGGGATTCGCTTTGAGAGTGGTTGGGTTTTATCGTTCGTAGAAAAAATGGGGTTTGCTCAGGACTGGTTTTCAAGAAGAGCACTTTTTTTATTAGAAACGCAATTCCAGTGTTTTGTTTTGTTCCTTTTCAGATTTGAATAAAGGCAGGTTTTTCCGCTCTACGACGACAAAGAAGAGACGCCAGATTCATATTGGCGTTAATCGTCGTAAATTTCGTCTTAGGTAGAATGAAAAATTCCAATGTCGCTGTGTACATTAAAGCTCTCCTTAAAAGGAGGATTCCATTGTTACGGAAATAATCACTTTTTCGTCGCGATGTCTTCAATGCCGAGCTCTGCTTATACAAGCACTACTGCGCGCGCGGTTAGCCTTGCGGTGTGCGTGCGCCGATGCAGTGCGCACCTCATCAAAATATCGTCTTCGCGCAAAAGATCCATAAATTATCGGCTGCTGAGGCGCGCAACGCCGTGCACAATGCGAAAAGTATATTTTATAACTCGCTCGCATAAAATACGACGCGCCCACTCGTTTATAATATACCAGCGAGCTGCATCGAGAGAGCAATGCAATATAAGCCGAAACAATAAGTGTACGCGCTCCTCGAAAGATGTAACGTCGTCGTCGGCTGGAACGACTTTTCGAGCTGTGCTATACACACGTGCACGAGGTATTATAAGAGCTAGAGGAGACGGCCGCGAGAGTAGAGCCCGATGAGAACCGTCGTGTCGTCGCGGTGTATATATATATATATATATATGTAGGCAGCGACAGCAGCAGCAGCAGCGGCCCATTGTCAAGGTTACGTCTGACACGATTCTTTACGACGTCACCGCGGGCCCCGACGACAAAGGGAAACGAAGCGAGAGAGAGAGAAGGACGATGACCGAAAAAGAGACGGAGGGAAAGTAAAACACTGAGTCGAATGGCATATTGAAAAAAAAAAAGGAGTGAGCCTGAGAGGGAAGGAGAGAGACGGAGATCTTTTTTTTTTCGACTCTTGCGCCAGTGGACTGTGTCCGTGTCTGTGTGTGTGTGTGCAAGAGTTGGCATATTGTTCGCGGACGTTTTCGTGCGGTTTCCAACGGAAATGTACAGGGTGGTGCAGATACTTTTTTTTTCGTATCCGTACAGAAGCTTCTTTCAGGGGGCAGCTGACTCTTTCGAGGCAAGAGGAAGATGTCGATTTTTTTTTCATCTCGCACAATTTTGGCGTAGGATATATACCCTTTGAGAGCTGAAATTCTATTTGAAATCCACGTGCTAATTGACGATGTTTGTACAGCTTTATAATTCGACGCGCTGAATTTCGTTCTAAGCAACGCTCAAAGCTGTACAAGTATAAGTTCCTTGAAATTCTATACTTTGCAAAATTATTCAAATGAAGAAAAAAGAGCGGCTTACTGCATTATTCAAAAACGAATATTTCCAGGCTAATTTAATATTGAGTTAAAATATTATACCCTATATTGCATATTCAATATCCATAAATTTTGCGTTCTTCGAACACATTTTATACCAAGGGAATCTAACATTTTAAACTTTGAATTTGATTACCGAGCGATTTAATATACGGAAAAGAAGCTATTTTTCGTATATCGGCGCTTCGTATTCTTGTAATGTAAAAACAGCAAAGTAAACTAAACCTGTTGCAGCACTGACCTGATCTACATTGTATCAAAAGCCACGTGAAGCTTTTTAGACTGCAACAACATTATCATTTTCAATTAGCACAAGAAATTACACTGCATATCCGCTCCCAGAGCCATATGATAAGAATTTTACAGTCTGAAAAGCCGCAGAGAGAGTAAAAATATATGAGATAGAGAAAGGGAGCGCAGACAGGAAAACAAATGAGAGAAAAGAGAGAGAGACAAAATCCGGCTAGACACGTCGAGTACATACTCGAGCGTAAACGGTACCTATATTCGCTGATGTAGCACAAAAGACTTTCAGCGAATATTTCTATATACGCACGTGTATGAAAGCATGTCCTATGCATGTTTTCTTTCGTAGTTGATTTCAAAGGTTTTTGCCTTTTTGGGTGAGCGGAAATTAGGGCTTAAGTAATTCATAGGCAGTAAGTCATATTCTTCTGAAATTAATTTAAAAAAAAATTATACTGAATTATAGTTTGAAAATCATAAAGCCTTATGTGTCTTACATCATTAGCTTTCGAAGAAAATGACAAGAAAACCATGGCTCCTCTGCAACTATCATTTTAGAGATCTCAATTCGTTTTCCAACGAAAAAATTTATTTTGCTCCAAAAAGCTTTTTCCCTCCAGATGAACGAAGAAATTCAAAGCAAATCCTGTTTCTTATAACGAATAACGTTAAGCTTCGTGCGAAAATAATTTAGCTCCTCGGACAACATAATCATAGTTGCTATCAATCAGTGTCATGGAACTTTGATTGTTCGGCAGTTTAAAAAAAATCAAGGTGAGGCTGTTGCGACGTAGACATCAACGGATACTTAATTAATTTTCGACTTTACGGGCGGCTTTGACCAGGAATATTTTTATTTAGCGCCAAGCAATTTCTATTATGAAACTGAAGCATCGAATAGTTGTTATATTACGAAAAAATAAATTACTGAATAATAAACGCTCAGAAAATATCATTTTGGCCAAAATGAAGGGTATACCATTCTGATTAAGGAAAATTATAATTAAATTCAAGTTCAAGATTAAAATAGAAATATAGTTTAGGTTTAACAGGTTTTTCATTACAAGACATTATTTAAGATTACCTCCGGCTCTCGAGCCAAAACGTTATTATTCCGACGACACTTGATTCTTTAATCGTTTCTATCAAAATTCAACCGAATAATAACAAAAACATTGGACATACGTACTTCTACACTGGCCATCAAAGTATCTCGCATCGAACAGAGGATTTCACGCTGCTTAAGATTCCGCGAATATCCGACCTTAGCACGGAGGGAAATCAAAATAGACAATTGCAGCTTTGATATTCCTGACGTGCTTCTCCTACTCACTCGACTGATGCTTCATACATTTTACATTACTCCCGCGGGTGCGAAGTAAGCCGTCATTCCGCAGAGGCTAGTACGGGAGAGAAAAGAAGGATCCTTCCGTCATTTCAAAGCCGATAAATAAGCGTTTTATTGTTGAACCACGCGGCATGATTCACGACATATTGCACCGTCCTATGCCAATATCCACAATATATCTACAGAATTTCGGTTTGCATTGCATTACGTAAACGCGAAAAATAAATAATCCTATGATTTAGCACCAAACATAAACTATCCCTCTTGTATAACGCGCGGACAGTGTAAAAACATCTTCTTAGCGCGTCGACTAGGAAAGAAAGAGCAAACTTTCCCGTGTATACTTCTTGCCGAGCGTTTCAGAAAACCAAAAAAAAAAGAAAGAAGCAAGGAACGACTTGGATCGATCACACGAGGAATAATAAACGCAAATCGATCGATATCGGTGGAGAATCGTCGATAAAAATTCACGGCGCTCGCACGAGAAATTCCCCTTTGCCGCGGTATAATGTATAATAAGCGCAGAAGAAAACACGCGAGAGAGCGTCGTACATCATAATGTACATCAGGCCTCGTCATTAGCCTCGAGTCGAAGCCGATGAGAGAGAAGGAGGCACCGCGGATTTGAATTTGCGGCGCGCGCGAGAGTAAGAGAGAGTCAGAGGATGCGAGCCTTGAGAACCGCTGGAGGACACGAGGAGTATTATATGTGGAAAAGCGCTGTTCTATCTATACCTAGATTGGCGTGTGCGTGAATCTCTTTGGTGGTGTCATAGGTGAGAGAGCCTGGGATATTCCACCCGAGATTAGAAGTTGAATTGGCGATGATGATCGATCCCCTGGAGACGATGCACGCACAGTTTTGCCCGTGTTGAGATATCGCGGGCAGACTTTTTTTTGTCTCGATGCAGCTTGTATTCGTGTCTGTTGGATCGAGTCAAGCCGTGTTAAACTGATTTATTTTTAGTTAAAAGCGTTGAGAGGACGTTCAGACAATCAATAAATTCAACACATTATTTGTTTGAGATGATAAAAAAGAAATTTGAGATTTTAATTTGAATATAATCGGGTGGGACCAGGGAATAAACGTTTTAGTCCGATATTCCGATGACAATGCATTTTAGAATTCCTGTTTCGAATTAACTCTCCACAGGTCTTCCATAAGTAATCGTCTCTGATTTTCACATTTGTTACAGTGCTTCCTGTATTTGTGATTTTTTATAACTGTAAAACGTATTATATTACAAAAATTGGAAGCTCAGCTGTTTGTATCCATCGAATACACAATTTTATCGTTTTTGATCGTTCAATCGATTCAAAGATTTTGTTATTATAAGCAAGAAACCCCTCGAAATCCCTCGATGATTATATACTTTTTGATATATACTTTTAGAGCATAATAATTATAGTCAGCTTTCGCGTCAAACTTTTTTCTTGGCAAGCAAAATAAAAGTCGAATCAATCGCGTATTAGCATCGCATTGGGGGGGAAGTCCATCGACAAACAGTCCAATATCCGCGAAAACATTCATATTTCGGGGCAAAAGTGATATAGCGCAACGGAATGTCCTGTAACACAGGAGAGGCCCAAGTGTACAGCTGGCGCGAGCAGTCATTTTTCCTCCTCTCCTCTCTCTCTCTCCTCTCTCTCTCTCTCTTTGGCTCTCTCTCTCCTCGCATTCAGCGCGTTTGGTGCCTCTCTGCTCTGCAGCGCTCCTCCTCGGCACAGCTATACACGCACACACACATAGATATATGCACGCTGTGCTCGAGACTTGAGAATCCCTGGACGATACAGCTTCGAACAGTCGAGGCTACGTATATATAACCTCTCTCTCT
>UELU01142837.1:0-30141 GCA_900490025.1 Megastigmus dorsalis | reverse complement strand
CATACCGGGCGTGGGCCACGCACGGCTACACGTCAGGGCCGGATTTGGAGCCTCGGCCACCGGGCCCGGCACGGACGTTGGCCTTAAGTTTTTTTCTACTCGGGTACATGCGTGTCCACACCGATTGTTTATATGTATATATATATATTGTGGGTTAATATTATAACGAGCCGTGCGAATGCGATTAACAGCAATGAATATGCAGATAATGCGAATAAGCCGGGGTAATGAATGTCGGTGGTGTGGTACGGCATGCTCGATCGTTTTCTTCAATAAATTATATCATTGGATGTGTATAGGGAAGAGCGACTCGACGCATTTTGGACTTTTATCTCCTCTATTAGTAATTGCAGGTTTGCTCGCGGCCGAGTAATGGATGATCGGTAATCGGTACGAAGCCAATGTTAATCGCAGGGGCGCGCGATAATTTACGCGCTTTGTACTCGTAAAGCCGGTGGATTGATACCCAGACGCCGTCATTCGCGATCATTTTTACGTCTCCGTGAATTCTTCAAATCCTAGAGTCCATACGACAAACGTCCTCTTACTCTCGTTCGCTCTAACATCGAGACATTCCCAACGATATATCGCGACGCGGTGTAAACTAAAAAAAAAAAAACTAATCTTCTTAGAGGAAATGATCGTTTCGACGAATCGCCTATTTTACACCGGAGTATAAAAGAAGTCGCTCGACTAACGAGACACGCGCACCGTAAAAGCCATCCACCCTAAAACGATAAAATTCACTCTCTCTCTCTCTCTCGAAAAATCATTAAAATCCGCTAGGATCTCTCGGCTTGGCGCGAAGGAGCTGTGTCCGTTGTAAAGCGATCGCACGATCGAGTAATCGGCAACGGCCAGAAGCGAGGGCCATAAGGTGAAGAAGCGCTAGATAGGCCAACGTCTGCGCGGATCCCTTCGCGGTGCAAAAATGCCACGCAGCTGTTCTGTATATAGGTATAGAGCCATTGGATAATTGCCAGCTGCCGCTAAGGCCGCCGGACGAGCGAAGCCCCGGTGCGTGTGTGTGTTGTACCTGCATCGCAGGGATTGCGAAGGTGTGCCATGTGCGGCACGTGCGTCGAACTCTAGAGACACGTCTTTTTTTCATTTTTTTCTTTGGCTGCAGGCTGGTGTTGGACCGATGCCTTTGTTTTGTTCTATTGGGGTGTCTGTGCAGAGAGGATGACTTTGGGAGTTGGTCGACTGCGGGAATATTGATCAACGGGGGCTTTTTCCTTTGCTGATTTATACCTTTTCTCTGTTTGTAATGAAAATGAATATGTTGGACTTGAGCGGTCTAGTGGTCTATGTAATAATAGTGTAGTGATAGCTGTTTACGCATTGAAAGTTAATCTCAAAATTATAATTATATCTACCTTTGTTTAGAACTTTTAATCTTTATAATTTTGAGTAATATTCGGACTTGGCCGGCCATAGTGCTTGATGCTATTAAACGTTATGTGCATCATTGAAGCTTTGGGACAGAAGATAGAGCAAATAGTCTGAGAAGAGGAGACGTATTCCTTCAACGACTTTATTTAAAAATCTGTAGTTAATATTTCGAAATCGGTGCTATGTGCGTGGGAGACCGAATTTGCACAAACTCGATCAATTCGAATTTAAATGTAATTTAATAAAAAGAGTTGTGAAATTAATACTTTTAAAAAAAAATGACCAGTTTTGTCTTTCCTGCTCGTATGCTATACTAATAGGGAAACGCATTCAAAATCATATATTAAATAGATCTCTGATATAAAAATATCCCTTTAACATCCGCTCCAAACGTCGCAAACAACACAACTGGTACAAGCTAAACAAGCACGCGAACCCCTGAAAAACAAAAACTGCATCGTCGCATAGCTTAATAACTCCCCTCCCAAAAAAAAAAAAAAAAAAAACATTCGGGCACGCGTCAGTGAACCGCAAACAAAAGTCAGGCCCATTAAGATTACATTACACAGTGTTGCAGCCAAGCCAACACCACGACTGCACGCGCGCGCACATTCGCATCCCTCACTTGTTGGACTTTGCGCGCGTAACAAAATATCCAGCAGCTGCACTTTTGTCTTTCGCTGCGCGCGGATGCGTGACTCGCTTCTCTCCTACAACACTTATATACACCGTGTGTCTTTGGGATATACAGTGTCTCTGCGCACACAAGGACACACGCGCATTCCAGCGTCTCTCGCACACGCGCGCGCGCGCGCGGCGATTAACATCGGCTAGCGGCCCAGCAAAAAGAAAAGACTGTTGTAGTCCCGAGAGTTTTACGGACCGACTGGCTGGGAGTGTGGATTTCTTTCTTTTTCTACGGGGCCCCATACCCTAAAGGTTTTAATTAAAAGTACATCGCATTCTTCGGACATTTTTGCGCTTGTCGATGCGCTTTAACTCTTTATTTCGAGGTGGACGCGCGCTCGCGGAGGCTTGAGTTTTAAGAGCGAGATGTTAATTCCCGCATGGATTGTAAGAGCGTAATTCCGAGACGCTGAATTTAGGCGTCATTATATAAATATGACATTAGATCGATGAATTTATGAAAGAGTTGTGGTAGAGTTGAGTCGCATATTTCCCGCGGTTATTTTTAGACCGAGTAGAACAATCGTAGTATTGTTCCTTTAGGAGATTTGAATTTGATTAATACAAAGACGGATTGCATACGCCATGTGTTATGAATTGAAAGTGTTTGGACTACCAATCGATACAAGTTCGAATTAATTCGCAGTTGGTTCACCTTGAATAAATCAATTGATATTCAAATATATTTTATTGGACAGAAACTAATAAGATCGCTACTGAAATGGTCTCTGATCGAAACAAATTCTCTGAAATAAATTTCATATCAATTGCAATGTATAAAATATAAAGCATTATATAAAAAAGAAGAAAGCGTTTTAACTCGACGATACGGAATACAACAGCGCGCGTGAAATAGCTTAGCCGTAATTACAAATTATAATCGAATCGACTCTACCCAATGTCGACTACGCGTTAAGAAAGTTAATTAATGAAAGTGAAAAAAAAGGCGGGAGGGCGAATAAATTCAGATTTATGCGGCTCTCGATGTATTATAAATCAGCCGAAACTCCAAGTAGATCGATTTGACTTTTAAAGCGGCCGGCGGCAAATTCATGAATGGAAATGTATATTCCGGCGCTCATTTGCGGAACGCCGCCGCCGGGTGTCGATCCTTAGAAGCTTGTGCGATATCGAAATCGTATTTGAGAATTTGTCGCGCAACCGAAATTATTTATGCCGCGTCGCTCGGTGAACGTATATACAAGGTGCACCTTTTTCTTGGCTATAGCGGCGCTAAAAAAATCTCTGCTCGCACGCCGTGACGCGGCGGAATATATTTTGAGATTATTCGGAGTCGATGGATTACGTACTGGTTTTATCATTCGTTAAATAAAAGCCTGATTTTAATGTCTCACACGGAGAATACTTTTTTCTTTCAGAATTCTTCGTGTATACGGAATAGAGTATAAATTCTCTCACGTTACATTACACGCGGTAAGAAAAAAAAAATTAAACTTCGTCGTAAATAATAAAAAAGAATATAGCTAGACTTGAGTAAAGTAAAAAAGTCCGAGCTATTAATAATTTATCTCTCGACATAACTCAAAATCGACCATTATACCTTACAAATTAAATCCCCTTTAAGTTTCCATTTCCACAAGATATCGAAGCTAAAACACAAAACAGTCTAGTAGTACACAGCCTGTATACGCGGGAGTAAAATAAAACCGAAAGAAATTAGGCGGTATACGGGGGCCGGTGTTGATGCTCGTCGAACGAGTGAAAAACAAGTCTCGGCATTTCAAAAGAGAATTACGAGCTAAAAGAATCTCACTCCCACCGTAACGAGTGGCTCCCGTGCAATCCACACCGCCACACAACAGCAGCAGCAACACCAGTCTCGCACAAAGAGGAAAAGAAAGAAGAGTGAGGAAACTGGCATAAATTGTGCGCTTAACTCGAGAGCGCAACTTTACAAACGTTGGACGCGGCGCGCCACCTCGGAATTCAAAAATACGCGAACCCTTTAGCCTCATCGCAGTCCATGAATTCTATTCCAATATTGATTATTGTTGCAACATCCAGCTGTGGGACAAAACAAAAACGCAGCCGCGTCGAAAGGAAAAATACCGATTGAATTCTGTTTATCGAAAGTCCGCGGCAGTACTCTCGTATTTATAGGCGTGCATCGATCTAGTGGCTCGTAAAGCGCTTACGTTACATCGTCGGCTGGTGGCCTCGATGCTCATCGCTTATTCCGCCGAATCTCGCTGCAAAAGTTCGATGGAGAAGTCGGGCAGACGTTCATCGGGTTTTAGGTGGTTCGTTATATACACCGAAATTATGATACACGGACCGAGACTCGAACGAGTCCTCGCAACGCTAAAATATTTAAAGCACAAAAGTGCAGAAAAAAAAAAAACAGCTATAACGGTTACGTAATGGCGAAAAGAAAAAGATTTTCCGTGCGCGACCGTCGTCAAAATTGAGCAGCAACTTTCTACACACTGCACGAGATAAACTTGAAAATACGCATTTTTTTCCTACGTATATACCGCGAAGGTGCGCTTCTTGCGAAACATTTTAAAAAACGATTTTAAATCATTTCGCGTTGTATAAGTACTTCTCGCTTAAAAACATACTTAAACGCAATTTTGAGCACACACAACACACACAAACACACAGAAAAAGGTTAAAATTCCATTCGCAAACGAGTATCGAAAAAGAAGGAAAAGCCAACCATGTCTGAAGTAACACCAATAATGTATACCTTACCGCAATGCACTTCGCAAGCCTAAAAGCTGAACTTGAAGAGTTTTAAGGGGAAAAGAAAAAAAAAAGCAAAACGAGTGAAAGAGAGAGAGAGAGAGAGCACACAATAAACTTTTACGGCTCGCTCGCGCCGCGCGCACGTCCAGTATATATATATATATAATACGGAAATTCCGGCTCGTGCGCCTTTTCTAACCCAGTTCCTATATACGTATATATATGCATACGTATATACATATAACGCAACTTGTCGGTACTCGGGCGAGCTATTACGAGATAGACTGGTGCAAAGCGCGCGCAACTACGGAGAGCGAAACTACTCTCCCACAGCGTCGTTCATTACGAGAGAGAGAGAGAGAGAGAAAGAGCCCCAGACGCTCTCGACCGCGCGCGCGCGTGCCGGTGTAGACTGCGAGTTAAGGTATTGTGTATTATATATATGTATATGCCGCCGATAATTTAATGATTGTTCACCTCGCGCGGAGCTGCTGCTGCTGCTGCACTCGTTGCTGTCCTTTTGTCGAGCCTGCACGCGCGCGCATTTTATTGTTATTGTCTGTCTCTGTGCGTGTGTACGTGTGTATACGCGTATGGGAAGGTTAGCTAATCCTCTATAGTATTTCATCGCCGCGTTTATATGCTTTATCCTTATAGTCGCGCGAGTATAATGTTGATGTAGTTCGCGGTAAGCGTATGCAGCTGCTGCTTTATTATACGTACATACACGGAGATATGGAATTCGCGGTTGTCTTTTCGGATAATATACGAATGTAAAAAATTCACGCGGTCTGATCTTTTTTTCCTCGGCATAATGTACCGAGCGTTATCTTGTAGCTGAATTTTTCTTTAAATATATCAATCGTTAAAGAGCCTCGCGTCAAACAAAAGATTTTACCCGCCTACGACCGCAAGATAAACAAGGCAGAGGTGTCGCAACGAAAAGTTCGTATCAAATTACCAGAATACTTATACGCGTGTATAGGAAATAATTGAGATTCCTTTGGTATAAGCGGTAATTGGAACTCGCGAAATCAGCTGCCATCGTTAAAACGAACTGCATAGCTTGCCTATATACCTCCGGGCTGCGAAATAAATATGCGCGCTGTGCGAAGCGCCAACTCGTCACGTGTGCACTCTGTGCTGTAAAGACATTGGAATTCCGCGCGTTAATTTCTTCACGCGTTTATTTTATCAAAAAAAAAAAAAAAAAAAAAAAAACAGAGCTGAGACAGCTTGCGATATATATATAACGATTAAGCTCTCTCACGTGTCGCGGACAGACATGTAGAATATCTCGCGATATCAGTTGACGCTTGTGTATACCGTCAAAAATCAAATATTTTTCAAGCAACAATAAACGAGCGTCACGCGGAATTTCACAATTGTTTGAGACACGCATTATACGATTTGCTTCGCTTTAGCATACACACCGATTAATATCCTCGTGTCGCCACATCGTCGCACGCGAACTTTTCTCTCCAATTCCGCGCTTTCCACAAAACTAATTTCATTTCTCAACGCTGAATCATCGCGAATTTCTCTCAAAAGCACAATTTCATATATGTATATATATAGGTTTAATCACCGCACTATAAAGTGTCACCCACAACGAAGTCGCGTCTGCACGCAATAAACAAAGCAAGCGCGAGTGCTCTTTCTTATCTCTGCTCGAAATTATATATATATATATATATATGTATATGTATATATATGATGTCGCCAAAGGGTAAAGAACGTCGCGCATAAACAGCATAACGATCCGGTGCGCATAATACGACGGTTCGTTTTAATTTCGCAGTTCCTATTTGTGCACGAGCGAAAGTGCGGCAATGAATCCGCAGGGAAACTCGTCGCCCCGGTATAAAGCTCGTATACAGTTTTGAGAGATGTTCGTTGCTATACACTCGCTCTCTCTATCTCTATTTGGTACAGGGTTTTATTGTGCGTACTCTCTCTCTCTCTCTTACTCTCGTACGCGATGAATTACTCGCGAACTGCTGTGGTGTCTTATAACGATGCGCTAAATAATGCCTGCGGTGCAGAGCGTTAAAGCGCAAGAGATCTTTACAATCTTTGTGTGTGACTTGCAATTATAGCGCCTGATGATATACGCGTATATGAATTTCTTGTCGTCCTCTTATACGTGAAAAATGTTGAAAATCCACATTAAAGCTAGAATGAAAAACAAACTTTGATCGTTTGATACGAGAGCGTGAGTTGCGACGAGATAAACTACACACGCGCGAACTACATCCTGGCAATCTCGAATCTCGGCCTAATACCGTCTTATAACGCGTCCACGTTATACTAAAAGTGAAAACAGCAACGCGTCATACACTGCACATCCCAACCCAACGGCCATTTTAACGAGTCATTTTGGTCCAAATTCCATCGTCGCACGTCTAAAACAATAATGTAGCTACACTCCGCGTTTATCGAGCGCTCCGAGACAATCGGATATTGCGCTTATTAATTTCCGTTGCCCGTGTATATATATATATATACATAGATCCCCCTCTATATTGAGCAATTATACCCGAGCGATTCCTCTTTTGTTCATGCCCGACGGCTCTTTTCGTCAGTCTCTCTCTCTTTGTCTCTCTCTCTCTCTCTCTTTATCTCTAAAGCATATATATATATATATAAACGTACTGCGCGATATGCAGCTCATTTAAAATGCACGCGTGTAAAAGAGAGAGAGAGAGAGAGAGGGACAGCTATCGGATTTTCTCGGCTGTTTATATACGAGGCTCGCGGGGATTTTTCATCGACAACTTTGTGTGTGTTTGCGCGCGTCCGGACGTCCCACGCGCTCAGCCCCTTTGGCGTCCCTTTCGCACCTACACGCGCCTCCTCTCTCTCTCCCCCTCTCTCATTTTTTTTCTTTCGTTTTATTCGTTTTTCGCTTGCCTTCGCTTACACACGCTCGCTAGGCTGGTCGAGCTGTGGAGGAGGCTCCAAGGGGAATGCACGCCGTCGAGGAATAATTTCACCATAGAGAGAGAGAGAGAAGTGCTGATAAGTTTTGCAAGCGAGAAATTGCGATTGCCGCTGCTGCTGCCG
Organism: Megastigmus dorsalis; assembly: GCA_900490025.1. NCBI lineage: Eukaryota > Metazoa > Arthropoda > Insecta > Hymenoptera > Megastigmidae > Megastigmus > Megastigmus dorsalis. The sequence goes on along the minus strand of UELU01142837.1, from coordinate 22,284 downwards.
CCGCGCGTTATTTTACACTTGCTGCGAGAGATGTGAGATTGACTTTGGGGATGTTTTTTCTTATTCTGGGAATGCCAAATTTATAACTTTTTTTAATCAATTTCACGCATCTAGCGGTTTTGATGATTTGTCTGCAGTTGATGCTTTTTTTAATGCCCGTCTTACTGGAATTTTTAACTATTCGAAAATTATTTAAATATAATATTTTGCAAATTTGATTAACAGCTATCGTGTGTTACTGCTTAAATGAAAATTATTTAAATTAAGAATGGATTTTTTTACAGATGATTTGGAAATTTTATGAGAATATCGACATCATTCGTAAAAGCGCAAAAATGAAATTCGAATAAAAAAAAAGACAAACACATCGAGATTTCACAATTATCAAATATCAAATTATATGCAGTCGTTAAGAAGACTTAAACATACATATATTGACCACTACCACAATAACCTTACATAATGACTCTATACAAAAATTCCTTCGGACGCTCAATTCTTACGAAAAAAATATAACGCCACTCGGTGTATTCATCTATAAATTATTTATTTTTTTCCAAACTACAGAAATAACTTGATTTACTTATAATTGTCGAATCCGGCAGCTTTCTCTCCGTGCGCGCATTCAAGAGAGCGCTAATCAAAACTAAAATAAATAAATATATAAATCTAACTTGCCGCTCTACCGGGACTTATCGTTATACTGTTATCGCGTCCCGCGTGCTCGCGCTACACTGCAGTATAATGTTAAATAATAAGCCTTCTCTCCATTACACAATAAAATCCATTCGCAACTTATCACCGCGTTAGATAAACGATTACGCCCAGGCAAAAGGTGCATCGTGCACATTTTTATTGCACAGCCTCGCCAATTGGGAGAGAAAAATATGCCGTACAGGAATATACAGGAATACGGGAAGAATAAGGAAGATATATATCTGCAATCCTTATCCGTGTTAAGGGCATAGTATGGGAAGAGGTTGCGGGCGAGTCGTGAAAAAAAAAAAGTTCGGATAAAGGAAGAGAGAGAGAGAGAGGCAAGCGCAACAGGTCGTTTATTGTTGCATATACCAAGAGAAAGAGAGAGAGAGAGAGAGAGTCTCTTTCTCGCGATGGTGGCGCGACGGCGGCAGCGGCGCAGCAGAGAGTGCATGTCATTTTTGTCGGTAAAGCCCGCGATTTCGTATCTACGCGGAAAACACTTTGCAGCTCGTAGATTATCGGCGATTTTCTCTCGGCTTGCGCGCGCCTTCACCCACTTCTTGCCTTGTTTTTAGCATCGACTGTATAGCCGAGTCAGAGAGACTAAGAGAGAGAGAGAGAGAGAGAGAAGAGATAAGTATAGTGGTGTAGTTGCGAGAGGGAAACGTTACTTTGATTGCGCGCAATGATCCTTAAGTGGGATTTGCAAATATTGGACGAAAAGCGGCCGACGCGGTATAGTGTACACCGCGTGTGTTTCCCATATTTATATTTGGAGGAAAAATTTCCGTAACTTCGTAGCGTGCGCTTATCGAAAAATGCACTTCCCTCTCGTCGGCACCACATGCTCGGCTAAATACGAATATATGGGTGCTTCTTATAACGCTGCGCGAACGTCTTTTATCGGGAGAATTTGCGCGGACGAGAGAAAGAGAGAGAGTTTAATGGACTCTTGCGCAACATCGAAGCTTGAGAATTCGCGTATCGCATATGTGTATATATATATATGATTCGCTTCAACGATTGTTGCTTTGCTAAATGTAATGTTGATAACAATGCGTTAGCTAATGTTCGCGCTCGTTTCGAAATCTGTATCGCAATGCATTAAAGCTTTCCCTATACAGTGTCAAGAGTCCCAAGATGTCATTAATCAAAATTTCGTATCCCATGTGCAAAAACGCCAAAAAGTCATTCTCGCGTGCACACACGATTCCCAACTGTATATATACAACTCGGCTATCGTGTTTTTAGCTTAACGGTCTTATCTTGGCTTTTCCCATGCCGATCAGCGCAGAGGCAAAGAGTTTGCTGCACGTATACGCGCATTTATTATTAGCGAAATTGAATGTCTTTAACGCGCGTTTACCAACCGTTTCTGCGCACCCTGGAATTCACCTACCTACATTTGCATTCAAATTACGAGAGATTTTTTTTTTTCGACCTCCCGTATAACCCAATGAACTCTTTCGTATATATAGAGTGTAGAAACGAACTTGCACGCGCGATACCGGTTTACTTGGGGTGGTTGATCTGTAGTATTAATATCCATTCGATATCCCATTACATTGCTTGAATAATTACGGAATTTCACTATTATTCCGTTAACCAACTGTCTGTTTTATAAGTGAGAAAGAAAAAGCGAGTTTGTTCATCGCATCCGCATGAAATCCAGACTATACACACATAATTCACCGCCTCCCGTATACCTTTCCCTCCACAGACCTCATCCTGCCCAAAGCGCCACCGCACATATATATACGTTGACTGAGCGTTTCCGCGAATGCTTTTCTGCTGAAAAAAAAAAGAATAGAAATAGAAAAAGAAACGCAGCAAAGTACACCAGGCGAGCGAAATCGCACTGTGCGCACGCGGTACAGAGAGAGAGAGAGAGAGAGAGAGAGGGAGAATCAAACGGGGCAGTAATGAGAAGGACAACGGTAGGCGCTTTTGGAGTGGATAAAAGAGTCTGTTTCCACTGGCAGGCAGCATCATCGGACAAACACTATGTTGCAGCAGCCGAGAAATCTCCCGTTATAGCTCTCGAGCCGCCGCCGCAGTCGCTGCGGTACACCGTAGCAGCAGCAGCAGTAGAGGATCGCTCACGGCTCCTCTCTGTCAGCGTCGTGCACGCTCAAAGGGAAAAACTGACGAGAAAGAAACGAGCTGCACTGCAGAGAGAGAGAGAGAGAGAGAGAGAAGAAGAGGGTTAGAGACAAAGCCATAGCAGCATCAGCAGCAACAGCAGCAGCAGCAGAGCTTTGCGCGAGGCTCGCCATTAGCGAGTTGGCCGGATTTTAATCGTCGCTCGTCATCGTCGCGTTAGAGAAAAGACTCTGTGTGTATACGAGCTGCTGCTGCTGCCTATATATATGTGTATACTAACTGCCAGGGTTGGCTGGCTACTGCACCAGACGAGTGCTTCGTTAGAAGAGCTGCTACACTCGCGGCCTCTAAACGGCTCCTGCTGCTGCAATTCGCTTTTTGCGCCCGTAGTTCGACGTGCATGCAGCCGACGCATTCCGCACGGCAGCAGTCAGCAGTCAGCGGAAGCCGAAACACTTATAGTCTGTATATATATACAGAGAGAGAGAGAAATTTATACGGTGCCGCAGAAAATGAGCGAGGGACGGGTGTGGGATATATAGGGAAGCTAGAGTATAAGTATCGGCGAACTGGTCGACGATGGATGCTGCTGTGGCTTTCTTTGGCTGCTGCTGCTGCTGGTGGCTATTGATGCGAGGATGGCTGTATAGGTGCCGATGGATGTGGGTTTAGCTATATGGGCTCTCTCGCGCGGGGATGGCCCCTTTTTTGTCGCCGACTCGTATATATATATATGTGTGTGTGTGTGTGTGTGTAAGTATAGGTGCAGGTAAAGGGCCTGTTGTTGCTGTTGAGGCGTGTGAGAGATTGTTGACGGAAGAGCGGAGCTTTGGATGGATTCATAGCCTTTTTAAACGGCCTATAGAGGAATTTGTGTTTGGTTATATTGTGTTTTAGAGATTGAAAATGATTGGTGCGTGGGATGAGTTTCAGGCGTTTTCAGCTATCAATTAGTTTGTTTCTAAAAGAAAATAAATAAATGGCTATTCTTTAAAGTGTGCATGGATGTTAAATGCAATAACTATCAATCCATTATGAATATCCCTTACAACAACTCACTTGTGTATAACAAATCGCTCATAAGATGATTCAATACGCGATAGGCCGCACTTTTCCGATTTACAATCAATTTTCCACGAAGTGTACGATATCTTACTCTTTCTCGCGCCATTAGCGCAGACAGAAAAATACACGCGATACACAGCGGAGCATCGAGAAAAGAAACTACTATGTATTATATGTGTATGTGTGAAAAGTGTTATCGCTCGTTTAATTAGACCTAAGTAATATCGTTCGCGCGAAATGTGAATCGCTAATGAAGCGCGTTTATATATACACATAATACTTACAACGAAGTGAGAGAATGTGTGTGTGTGTGCGTGAGAGAGAAAAAATGGCATCATCAGTTCTACTTTAATCGCTTCATTATATGTAGACACGCTCGGGCTTGGTTGTATACGTAGCAGCAGCGGTTGTAAGCGTAATGTTTGATATACGATATGAATATGTTCCGCTCGTCATTAACCACTTGATACTGTAATTGCAATACTTACACGTGCTTATTATGTTTTCACCTACACAGCCGTACATTATTTATTATACATTTCATTGATATATTATTATAATCAATTCTTAAGTGTTAACCATAATTGTTTTTCGATCGAAAGGATAGTTTCGAAGCCAGACTCTATCTACTATGTATCAGAAAGCAGAGCAATAAGTATGTATTAGAAGCTGACTGCAAAATGTCAAGTAGTCGAAAAGAGGAAAAAGTGGGAGCGGAGCCTCGTTGGAAGACGGTAGGCGAGACGTTATAGGGCAGATGGAAAGCGGAGAACATCGGAAGGAATTAGAGATGCGCACGAGCTGCACCGCAGGAGGAGACAAAAATAGTGATCTAGTTTGTGAGCTGCGGGCACACGATGCCAGGCCCGACAGGATGAAACAGATAGAGAGAGAATCTGCACCGGAGAGAAATTTAGTCGATCCGATGCAGGTCGGATCGTTTACAGCACGGACACGGATTCCAAATGAGAACATTGCAATTCAAATGTTTCGAAGATTTGAATATTCGTATCCATCTGACAACTCTAAATTTCGAGATAAACAATTTTGACGAACAACTCGAACAATGCACGAATATCGGTGAATTCTATATAAAACACACACACACACACCACATTCAAGCTCAGCATCATTCAAAACTCGATCCAGGAAAAAGACGAGATGTTCCTCTGAGCGATCGCCAACACCAATACAGCAGCTGCAGCCGTCAAACCGACGCGTCGGTGTAGAATGATAGAGGAGAGAGAAAGAGAGAGAGAGAGAGAGAGAGAGAGAACTGGCACGAAGCAGCAGCAGCAGCAGCAGCACAAGTAGGAAACGGACGAGTATATATAGAGAGACCGGGGCACAATTAGCCCATTCATCGGAGCGTCGACGCTGCCTGCATATGTGTGCAGCACGCACATGCGTGAGCGAGCAGACAGAGGAGAGAGAGAGAGAGAGAGAGGCAGTCGATGCATGCCGCCGCATATAACGAATTCACGCCGAGTGTCGACGAGACTCTGACGCTCTATCTCTCTCTCTCTCTCTCTCTCTGTATGGAACGAACGAGAGTAGAGTATCGCCGGAGCGCAAACACGTGCGCACGCATGGCACCGCTCGGCTTTAAGACTGCCGAGCGAGAAGAAAGCTCGAGTGCGATTTATCAATTAATTTTATTATACCCTGGGTTCGACTCCTTTTTTTCCCGGCTCTTTCGTGTGTTGCACGGCCTTTGGGATGGTCTTGTTGCATGTCCGAAAATCAGATACACAGTCGAGGGAGCAAATTAAAAATAACGCCTGCAATGCTTTTAGCGCGCACACTCATCTATTATTGTAACAGCCATATTTTTGTATAACTAGTATTTTCGGATATATTTAGATTGATACAATGTAAAAGAGATAAGGTGCTTAAAATATTCCAATTGAGTGAGGTACCATAAGTATATGCAAAACAACGGACAAATGTAAAAATATTATCAGGAGTGCGTAATTAAGCTGTATATGAGGAAGAAAGAGCAAAGCAAACAAACCACTTTACCTTATGGGTATGTACTTATTTATAATCAACGATATATTAATCGATCGGCACGGAAAGTCAGTGTCGAGTCCGCAAGAAGCTCGTACATATATCCACGCACCGCGAACCTTCCGCGCAGGCATTTAAAACGATCTCTCGTACATGCACCCGACACTCTTTATACAAACGTCCTTTATATTATCTCTCCCTCTACCCTCGCTTTACCCCCCATACACACACACACACACGTACATATACTCACTGCACAGCTTGTAGCAATATAAACTCCCCTTCTCTCTGTCTTGTACGCTCCGTCTCTCTCTTTCCCCCTTAGAGTCGATCTCAACTACTGTGCACCAGGGCGAGAGAGAGAGAGAGAGAGATTGACTTTGCTCTTTGTGCATGGAATTCGCCGCTGCGTGCGCCGAGGCGATTTTGCGTTCGCTGATTAAGAGATGGATTCCACGAACCGGGAGCCAGCCTCCTCTTCTCTCTTTTTCGGGCGCGCGCGAGGCTATTTGCTCGTTAAAGGAAAAATGTCAGTGTGCACGAGAGAAACAGAGAGAGAGAGAGAGAGAGAGAGAGAAAGAGATACACTTAATTGCGAACGAGAAAGGTTTATAATGTGGGTTTCCGTGATTGTAGAACAAAAGAGGAGCGCGCGCACGCGGGCAAGTGCACTTTTTGCGCGACAGCTGCGGCAACGTCCTCGTGGTGCAGAGGCGATTAATTGAGTGCAGGTATATACGACTTGTTGCCGAGGAAAAGTGCGTGGATATAATGAATGAGAATAAGATGCGAGGAGCTGCCGATGCATTATGCATCTAAAGCGATTGAGCTATTAAACAATCTCACTCGCGTGTCGATATTATATGTATTAAGGAGTCTATACGCTTTTATAGCCGCGGCTAACGAAGAACTTTCCATCGAGACGAGCTGCACTTCGCATTTCCAGGAAGATCGAGGTTTTCTTTTATTCGCGCGCGGATTCACAAAAGGTTCGCTTCACGCGGGGCCTATATATATATATATATGTGTGTGTGTGTGTGTGTGTGTGTGTGTCTGCGTGTGTGTGTGTGTGTGTGAAGATTGGCGTTTCGTATATTTTCCATGGATTTCATCAGAAACGATTCCGTTTTTAAATTACAGATCTCACCGAGGCATATTTTCGCTCTTTAGCAAAATTTCACCGTTTAAAGAAGGATAATTAAACGATGAGAGATGATGAGATGAAATGAAACAGTAGGATTGTAAACGCGTTTAGTAAGACGGCAATTTTGTGAGAATCGCGGGTTGATTTTACTTTTGAATTTCACATTGATGAACCGGTGGAATCTAGATGTTACAGTTAAACTTGAAATCGTCGTAATTGACTATTTTCATGAAAATTGCGTGTTTTATTTTGATTAATAACTAATTTCTCATGTTCTCTTTATGTTGCAGGTAAGCGATTCAGTCATGCTAAAACGATGCGATTCTCGGTATACCTTAGTGAGTATATCAATATTTCTCACACTATCTATATTTCATATACCTTAAGGCAATCGACCAATAAGCCTATATTCTATTTTGCATTTACCACAAGTCAATCAGTTTTATTCCCTGCTCACCTTTATCTCAGACACACGTATAATTAATAAAGCTAATTCGCGCGTATCCGACAGCCCTTTATCAGCACAGCACGGGTGCAAAAGTCAACTCGCTGAAAATAAATAGCGCGCTCTCACTTATATATATATATACATACTTATATATACCATAAGCATTAATGACACCCCGACCTATCCCAACCAACGAAAAGAAAAAGTCACAAACCAACTCCGCTATATATACTTACATATGACAGATGCAGAACGGCCAGCATTAATAATACACACACTCTCGAGTCGCAATCTACTTCTAATCTCGGCAGTGCAGCAGTGAAAAAATAGCCGCTATCGTTGCTACTGCTGCTGCTGCTGCGTATATATATATATATAGGTGTATATGTATGTAAGTGTTGAACGAGGAACTGAGTTGTACGCCGGGGAGCGCTTGATTTATATTTGGAGGCGAGAGCGAGGGTGTTGACTTTTATCAGCGGTACGCACCAGGCGCCAAGTAGTCACCGCGGCATAGCCGACCGACGTTGTACACTGCAGTTATTGTTTGTTATTACTAGGCCTAGAGAGGAATTTGTGGAAATGCTTTTGGCGAGCGAGTTGGCTTTATAACGCCAATCATTCAAATTGAGTTGAGCTTATTACTGTCGCGTGAGTTTTTTCTTATTTTATTATTCAAATTAGGCTCGTTCGGTCGAACTAATGGAAACAGATTGTATTTGAAAGTTGAGTTAGTTAAATTTTACTGATTGTAATTGAATATTGGCATTGGTCAAACGTCGTGCACTGAACATCAGTAACTATATTCACTAATTGAAACAGTCAAAATGATGTAACTTATTGAATAGGTTAATACAGTGTCCAGCTAAATTATGCACTTCTGTAACAGTAAAACTACGTTCTTATTTTCGAACGCCCAAAGACGTTAGCTTATTAGATAAGTAAATGCACTGCTAAATCAGTCAAATTTGAGGTTATTCCGCAGTTAAATCTTGAAACAGTTTAAATTTTTTACTCATTCACAAGTGAAATACAGTTTAATTTGTAGAAGTGAATTTTGTACACTCATTCTTTAATGTATATTTTACCGTATCATAAATGTGTAAATCGCGAACTAGTTAATATTAAATAAGTAAACCGTTTCAACTTTAGAGAGCAGCCATTCACCGCCTCCTTATCTATACCGTACTATAGATTTATACCAAACTAGTTTGACGCCAGCTGCAAATAGATTTATGCAAATCTCATTCAAAAATCAGGATAGAAACTTATAACACAAGTCAACGCCATATGGAAAAGTCGAATAATCCGTAATTCACAAGCTAATGGAGCATATATAAGAATTGGCCAATCGTTTCGTAAAGTTCGCACCCGTAACCCGCCTCTCTTACGAGCAATGCGAACCAAACGGAAAAAAACCGACCAAAAAGACAACGGCAGCAGTAGCAGCAGCAGCAGCATATACCCTCCTTTAATTAAGCAATCAACCTTCAACCTCTCGCCCCCGCTCGTAAACAGCTCGCAGAAACATTCCTTTGAAGAATCCCGCGTGCGGCCGGCGCATGCAAATAATCCCCAGAAGCCGGTGCTGCTGCTGCAACAGGACCGATACAGTCTCTCTCTCTCTCTCTCTCTCTCTTTCGCGCGCGCGTGCGCCGTTCGAAGCTTTGTTCGGAAAGCCCGAGCGCGACTTTTCCATCTGCATGCGGACACGCGAACTTGCAATTACCGCTCGGTCCCGTACCTATACACACACACACACACACACACACACACACACACACATTATACACATCTCTCACGTGAGATGCATCGAGAAATTGGCGATCGCTTTGGCAGTAAACGTGTGTGTGCGTGTGTACGCCCTCTTTTCCTCTCTTCCTCTCTCGGTGCGGAGGCTCGCTGGCTTCTCTCTTTATTTCTCTCCCGACCGTTACTCACTCGACTCGCGGGTGCGAGAAATGCTCGCGCGCACGCCTGATGCATGCATGCATGGGTTATACGTACGAGTTTCGCGGCGACTGGTAACGCCGCTGCCGCTGCTGCTGCTGCTGCTTTGTTAATTGAGCGCGGCCTCGACCCACTGAATAATATATCCCCTCGGTTTCTGTATATACACGGGTATAGGGAATTTTGCGTGCGCCATCATCGGACGTTCGATGTCGAGATTCTTTGTTTGCCGAGGCGTTTTGTCTGCCACTATACAGGCGACCTTTTCTGCCTCTCGTCTCGTTTATTAGCAACGATAATGCACGACTCTTTTTTTTTTTTTGAGCGTCGGGCGGTGCTCTCAAAAGGGTTCTGTTTTTTGCATACGAATGTGCAAGGATATCGATGAATTAGAAAGGTTCGAGTTCGTGCATTAAGATGTAATCGGGATCTGCGTATCGATCTTTTGGAAAGGACCGCGACATTGGGTAATATCCATTAAAGTTGCAGGCGAGATATAAAATTGATATATACCAGTAGTAAGTGTAAGGAGACGCTTGAGATTTGAGAGAAAAAAAATGAATTCACCCCGAAGGCAAATATTAAAATATATGCCTGATTAATCGTAGCCGCAGTAGTGACAGACGGATACGGCAAGACGCTCGAATGTCAAAGTGCACAAAAGTCATTTCTCTACGTTCAAGGTGGTAGAAAAAAAGTTAGCTGATTTTAAAACACGACATTTCTCGTTATACAGCACAAAATTCCAATAACCAAATTCTATGTGTACAGCGCAATGGAACGTATTGCCTGCACGAATTCATCGAAAGCCCTAATCGTACAAAGATTTACTGCAAAACAAAGTCCATTCCATCCCGTGCAAAAAAAACACACACACAGCACCAACACGAATTCATCCAAATTTATTATCCTCGCACATTTATCACTCGGTATAGTCGAAGGCAAATACAGTAAGTTTCCTCTAACGATCGCTCGCTAACGGAACGATGTGCGCGCTCGCGCGAGCGAATCCCTGCTTCCTTCCAGCCCGCGGGGCACTAAATCAAAGCCCACGAGCCGCGCGGCCCCTCGAAGCCCAGCTGATTTAGAGCAGCCGAAAATTAATTGAAACGTACAATCCTGAGAGAGTCGCTCCCGTAACAAAAATCGCTCAGCATACCCGCAGCTTCTCTCTCTCTCTCTCTCTTCCTATGTAACGAACGAATTCACCGACCGACGATCCACGACTCGCTAGATGATTTAACGCCCGCTAAATCTTTCGTATTGTATACCGCCGCGATCTCCTCGTTTCGCACGCCGAGTCAGACTCATTTGAGTGCATTGAGCCGGGCTAGAGAGAGAGAGAGAGAGAGAGAGTCGCCCCCTCTGCGTGTACAATTGCACCTCCTCGGTTTTAATTGACGCGAGCCGCGCGATTAAATTATTTAATGGTGTATATATTTCGTAAGTGCGCTGCAGTGGGCAGAAATTGAGAGGTCGATTCGAAATGGAAAAGTGAATGTGTACGTTGGGATTTTCGCGTGTATGTACGAGCGGTGTTGAGCTGCGGTGATCGGGAGGACGATAATTATTATCGTTGAGGAAAATTTGCGGGATCGCGAGCGCGTGTGGGGAGATTAAATATTGTAATTCTGCGAATCGAGTGGCCGTTCTCGTATAACCCACTGCCTGCGATTTATGTTTTCTGTGTTTATACCTATATATTCGCTGAATTGAATTGATTATTTTGTGTGTATACCTGCAGCTGAGTATATAATCGGTGTAGAACAATTATTATTTATTTTACTTTAGATTGTTCCATTGAACGTTTATTACGCGAGCAAATAGACTCGAATGAAGAAAAGGAATGGCCAATTTGTCTATTTTTTTTTTTTTTTATTACATTTCTATATTCGCAATCTTACCTGTATATTCCAAAAGTACTATTCGCAAAATATAAAATTATTTTTTTTTAGTTCAAGACGTTATTAATGTACGCTTGTCATACATTCGCTCCTCGAGTATATGCGACAAGCAGACAGAAGCGGCAGCTCGAGGTCGCGCACCAAATTCCCCAAAGATTAATGAAATTACGACTTTGACGACCGAACCAAAGAAAAAAGAAAAAAGGAAAGGGTCAATGCGCATAAAGCGCGCAACCTTGACTCTCTGACGAAGTGCAGTTGACTCGAAATGACCGCTTAACGGGTATCGATTACAAATAATGAGGCGCATTTAGCAAATAATCGAAAGGCAAGAGATCGAGACGGGGGGATTTTTCGGAAAAGCCATTAAACGAGAGAGAGGTTTAATCTCGCGTCGACTATATATACAGATCCTCGCCTATATATCGTTCTATACAGGGAAAAGCTACTTTTTGCGTCGGCGCCGCTGTAAAGACGTGTGGTGCAGTGTTGGTCGCGCTCGCGGGGCAACAGAAGCGGACGATTAAGCTTTTGTTTCGCGTAATTACACGGCTCATTTGTGGTAATTATGGGCGCGCAACCGAGTGAGAGAGCGCAATACTGTTGATTGAGCCTCCAATCAGAGTTAATACGTGAAATGCTCACTGCGCTCGGATAGAGGGATAATAATGTTGTAAAAGCTATTCTATCGCCAGAGAGAGTGAGAGAGAGAATCGTATAATCTTCGGCATTCACTGGTAGAGGGCAAGAGAGAGAGAGAGAGAGAGAGAGAAAAGTAAAAAGAGCCCTCGCGCGTTTTCCCGAGAACACGCGCTGCATTGCAAAAGTGGTAATTGTGTTGATAATTCCGCCGCGCGATAGAGATTCCGAATTGACTTCTTCGACGAATCTCGTGTAATGTATTCGCCATGTTAATGCCATTGCCATCGCACAGGCGGCCAGTGTATATTTATTATTTATCGTTTCCGCGAAGGATATTCGGAATTTTTCAATTTTTCAATTGTACAATCATCCGCTGTTGCTGATTTAACGATGGCAGCACACAAGTTTTCAAAGTATACGAAAAAACTTAGAGGACCTATCCAAAAAAGAAAAAGACTGATCGGCGGTATGGAACGCAGAAAAATAGACACACGGACTTCGAGCTTTGTGTAAAAGAAAAAAAAGAAAAAAGAAACCGAGCAAACTTTCACGCTCGACGGCTCCTGAAAAGCCACCGTATACTCGCGAATGATGTCTCAAGGATGGCCACGGCGAATATAAAGGCGAAAGTGAGGCGCGTACCGATCCCGGACCGCTTGGCACTTTTGTACATACTTTGCGTTAATGGCCGTAGAAAAAAAAAAAATAAGAGAAGGAGCGAGGTGTCCTGCGCTCGGGAGACGTGTGGGTGAAGGACCCGAGGACACATTATGCGCAACAAAAAAACAAAGTACCAGCCGTTACTCAACGCAGGTCACACCGCGGAATTTTTGATCAAGTGGTAATTCGTGTGCCCCAGCGAAGGAAGCAAACACGCGCAGCTTATCTGTTTTTTTTTTGCACTCGCGCGAAGTATGACTAATTTCGAGCGTATAGTCGAGTGACGTTTCAAGCGCGAAAAGAGAGGAATGAATGGACGAGAGCGATGTGGAAATAACGGGCGCGCGCCCGAGTGTTTTGGAAGTTGTTCCGGAGCGATGGTGGGAATTACCGGGAATCAATTATGCGCGAATATAAGATTGGAATAAGTATTGTTTAATCGATTTGTAATACGCTATAGGTCCGATGATCAAATTTAACAAGGAGCGAATGGCTGATTAAAAGAACCCGAGTATAGGGCTATTCCATTGAATTAGCGATGGAGATTTGTCGAAAACGCCAGATGGTTGGGGCTCGCCTCGAGGGACAATGAGACGGCGAGTTTTGATTTGACTTTTGTTTGGATTATCTGCATAACGAATCTCTCGATTTCTATATCGTGAGCCGTGATCTGCCTGCGTATAAGAGTTGCGAGTCTAATAACGAAAATAGTATTTTTTGCGCAGGTGTGAGTTTTTTACGCGATCGAGGACTGTATAACGATGTTGGAAGGTCCGAAGGTTCATTTATGGGGAACTTTAATTAATCCATTGATTTAATTTAAAAAAAATAAGGAGGCTCACTTAAACTTTTATAATATAATTGAATGTTAGGGATTTAGGGAGTTAGGGAAGCTTAAAATTTAACCAGTCAGTAAACAAATAACTAAAACATCGAACCACTATAAAACCTCTCAACTCTTGCAGGAAAAGAAAAACTTTGAGGGGAAAACCCCACAAATCAGAGTCAATTATAAAGCACCGATGGCACGCGTAGAATCCGGAAGTGCGGTACACCCGCACCTGACCAGCCCACATAAATCACTCGCCTAATGCAATGCATGGAAAACGCTTAAAATCGTTACACAATATATGTATATATAACCCAGATCGAGTGAAAACGGCGTTCCATATACGAAAAAGCAATGATCCATCGCGGCGAGCTCCCCCTCCTATAAAGATTAGCATTTGTTGTTATCTATCGCGACGTGTCTTGATGCGCATCGAGATTAGACGGCTCGATTATACGCCGCGCTCTCTAAGTCACATTTCATGTCGGCTGGCCCTCTGCACTCAACCCGATAGGCCACTCGCGCGCTACGCCTACACACATATATATATATAAGTTTGTCAGCGATTTTTAGCCCAATTCGAGACGACTTACAAGCAAAAGCACTCGCTCGAGAGAGTTTCTCGTAAGGGAAGAAAAAATCTATCGCGCGATGCATCTACTTTTTTTTTTGCCTTCTTCTTATTTTTAGAAAGTGCAGGCATTCAGCCAGAGGATAGTTTTATCTGCGGCGCGCGTGCACAATGAGCCATCGACGCTTTCATCAATTTCGCGCGCGAGAGAGAGATATTGTCTATAGCGTTTTTTGCCAGCGCCGTTTTTCCGGGATTTGATATATAGTGCGTTTCAGGTGCAAGTATAAGGTAGGAGCCGCGATACCAATGCCATATATATAAGCGCGAGCTGATTTACGATTGTACGCCGCGGTGCTCGGCGCCTAATGGAAATTTTGAGGTGCGCAGTTACGCCGCCTCCGCGGTTATTTATGAAATTTTCGTACAACGGATTACATAAAGTTGTGTGTGTGTGTGTGTGTGTATCTGCAGAAGGGATCGTTGATGATAAGAGCTGCTTTGTCAATAAAGTACGCGGCTTGACAAGTTATCGATGTTCAATTATCGAAACTAGGATTTTTCTTTTTTTTTTTTTCTTTTTTAGTCACGCCGACAGGATATACGGAACGGAGAGAACAAAGTATCCGAAAGCGCCGCGAGTGTATAGGAGTACTTTCTTTTGCGCAGGGTATAATGTACGCGTGCAGGCTTACGTAACGAGAATATAACGCTCGATGGAAATCCGATATTTTGTCCAGCAGTAGTTGTGTATCGTTGGTTTCGATTAGTTCCCCAATTATTACAAGTTTAAATTAAATTAAAACAACTCGCGGATTTCAACGGTAAACGGCATCGCTTAAAACCCCATAGATCTTAAAACCGAGAGTTAGATAATCGGTATATCACACGATCCTCAGTCATTCGAGCTAAAAGTTACTTCGAAACCCATTACTTTTAAAAAAAAATCCCGCGCATAAATGTACAATTTCATCATCTCCCCCTCTCATACATGCAAATTACGCATAGCAGTAATAAACCGCTGCGTGTACACTTTTTTTTTCCCCCCCTCGCCCCTCTTCTATTCCCCGCCGCGCGCGTCCGAAAAACCAAATACCCTCGTTAAGAAACGCGCCGCATTTTACCGCGTCGAAAGCGAATATTGCATCGGTGCTCGGGCGCGCGCAAAAGTGCCCCTAAACCGTTTCTTTATACTCTCGTTGCGCAACTGGCGAGCTCAAACACACACACACGCGCGCGCGCGCGTGCGGAGCAGCTTCGGAAGAAGAAGAAAAAGAACGAGAGGCCGAGCGCTGCGGAAAACCATCAAATCTCTCGCACCCATAATAATAATAACAGTATAGCGGTAGCAGGGGAGTCGAAATGGCCAAGGAGTGAAATTCCAGGGAGCGAGCGAGCGACGCGCCGCCACGCTTCCACGCGAAAAGCCGCAAAAGGCCGGCCCGCGCGATCATTAGGGGAAAATTGGAAAAGCGATGTCCTCGCGGTTCTTCGAATCTCTCTCGAAAGAGCGCGAGTCCCTATCTCGGGAGACATTCCTCTCTCGGTCTCGCGAAAAACGCCCCGCGCTGGAGATTCTCTCCCTGCCGAGAGCATCGGCGCGCAGCAAAATCATGGCCCATAAACCGTCTAGCCTACATTCGCGGCTCTCTCTCTCTCTCTCTCTCTCTCTCTCGCTCGCTTATATACATATCCGCTTCTGGAAGCGCACGTAGCAATTGCCATGCCGCTGCGGCTGGTGCTGAGGGTTGGGGGAGAGGGAAACGGGAGAGATGGGAAAAAATGACTGGCTCGAGGAAGCAGAGAGAGAGGGATAATGAAAGGGAGGATGACGAGTGCAGCGGCAGCGGCAGCAGCTGGACGACGAAAGAGAAAATGCTTTGGTGAGAAAGTTCATTTTTTTTAGGCTCGAGAGCACTGAGCGTACCGAGCGCAAGAGAGTGAGAGAGAGTGACTGAGAGTCCAGTGCGTGAACGCTAAATGGACTTTTGCGCAAGCAAATAGAGTTTCAGCTGTGATGTTTTTACGGGAAAATTTGGGTTATCGGTGGTTACGACACGTTATGCGCGATGTTCGTATTCAAGTGAGTGTATAGCAATAGCAAGAATCCGTTACAGAGCAAGACCAAAATTGCACATCGATAATTGAATTTGATGAATACAATGAAATCGGGGCACATATATATATCAACGGAAATTTACAGTCGGCAACATTTAGCCTTACTTACAAGCCATTCATAGAACTGAACTTCCTTATGTCGTTTCGAGAAAAGCGAGCAAATCGAGCAGCCAAAGACATAGAGCCGTAAACATTTATAGTTACGTAGAAAAATTATCGCGATTCCGCAAAGTCCCGCCGATCGCAAAGTCGCAATTGAAAACAAAAATGGGATAGGACGAAAATTGAGCAGTTGGCAGAGTGCGCACACACAAATATATACAGCGAGAGGTGGAAGAAATAGCGAGGCGGCCGGCAATGGTGGAGAGATGGAGAAAGACAAAAAGAAGAAGAGGGGGAGAGAGAAAGAGAGTCAGAAATTCAAAGAGAGAAAGAGCCGAAGGTATGCGCTCGCTTGCATACCTTAGTAAGAGGTCCACTCTCTCTCGCTCCGTTTCTCTCTCTCTCTCTCTCTCTCTCTCTCTCTCTCGGTCTTTACGGACCGCCAGCTCGTCTTTCAGCGGCAGGCCGCAATTTGCCGTAATTATTATATTTATCTTTCTCATTCACTTAAGTCGCTACTCCACCCGATGCTTCTCCTTTTTTAGATCCCCCCACTCTACTCTCCTGATGTATATGTATATCTTTCTCTCCCTCTCGCCGCTTTGGGATTCAGTTTCACCTAGAAGTTTTTTTTTCTTTGCTCTAACGAAAAAGCGTATCTCTATCGACGTCGATCTTTGTCAATTATTCATACGTTACTTAGCTTATGTTTGTCAATCTTTGTCAATTATTTATACGTTACGTAGTTAAGGTGTACTTTTTTTTCTTTTAAATTTTAGGTTATTTAACACCATTTGCATTTCTTGATTTTGCAATATTTGATATATCATTGAATTTTCTTAAAATGTTTAATGGACGTAATCAAACAAATATCCTCATCATTTTCCTCATACAACATTAAAGTATATTAATTTTCATTATTGCTATATATAATACATACAACTTATTTAATTTTAATTTCATCATTATAATTACTTACGTTTTATTACATTTTGAAATTTTCTTTATTACTAAAGACGTTTTAAAATATTCCCACTATTACGAAAATCCTCTATACTTAAACAACACAGATAATAATTCAAGAGATAAAAAAAAAACTATTGGCATTACAAAACTTGTATTCATCAAAAAGTTTAAGTTATAATAGCGTTAAAATCCATGGCTACTCTCATCGCGGATTACCAATGAAATCACCTCTCCAAACCCATCGCAACAAATCGTCGGGCAAAACAAGCACGCTAAAACGAAACGCAAAACGAAACCGAAAGCGCGCATCCCGTTTCTCCCTCTGTACAAATACACACACACACACACACACAGATACACATAGCAGTTCTCATTTAGGCGCGCACGAAGAAGCGAGGCAATCGCGGCTAATTAATCTCTCGGTGCTCGCGCATTACGCGCCCCGCGGGTCAGCACTCGGATCGCCGCTCGCTCTTCAAGCCTCCGCTCCACCAGAGAGCAGCTCTTCAGAGAGAGAGAGAGAGAGATAGGACCATCGGCTAACGATGACGCGATGTCTGCCGCCTGCCTACGATTGAACTTTATATACGTATATGTGTGTGCGTGTGTATACGTGTGTTATGCGGATACGAGAGCAGCTGAAGGTTTTGTTTGCTGGTCTTTTCTATACGCGAGGTTGGGCGTAGGTTCGCAATTGACACGCCGGGACACATAGTGTGATTATTGTTCTTTCTTTGTTGCGAGCGATAGACCGACAATGTTAGTATTTATTCGACTTGGATATAAGTTGGGGACTTGCACAAAATGGATTTTACGAATGTAGTCACGTGAATAATTTGAAATCACCTAGGATAGCGACGAACGCCAAGATCATGTGTAAAGAGTGAAAATTAAACGTGTCAATTAGCGCGAGGGTCGAGAACGAAAGTGGAGCTCGTGCACGAATTCCTTGCGCTCGCGGGGCCAAAGCTTCGCAGAGAAACACTGTGTCGCAAAGCACTTTAATGAAGCGATATAAGCTTTGCTCCGTGGGCCGATTGGCCACTATATACAGGTATACAATATCAGTTCGCTTACCCACCGACAAACTTTATTGCACCATTCGCGAACACTGTATATATATATATATAATGTATACAACCTCCGTAAAATCCCTCCCCGACGATCAATGAAATCGACCCAGAGACGCACACCTTGCACTATGTACTTCCACGCGAAAATGACTTTGTCAGAGAGATGCGTCGAGTAGTTCCCGAAATAAAGAGATGCAAGAGTGAAACCCAAAACGTTTGAGGTCGGCGCGCGTGAGATTCCGAAAGCCAAGAAAAGGTGAGCGAGAGAGAGAGAGAGAGAGAGAGATAGAAATAAATGCCCTCTCGTATACATTTTAAGAGCCCTCGTAAATTAAGCCGCTAATTAAGTGCATTATCTCTCGTTCGCGCGCTCGCGCGACAGAACTTATATATATATATATATATAGTAAACCGATATACACGATCCGTTTCCCATACACGCACAGGCACACGTATACATATAAGTGGGTAAAGAAGAAGAAGGGAAGGAAACAAAAAGGAAGGGGGGGGGGGAAGAGGAGAAATGTATCGGAAGACACAGTGGGAGGGGAGGAAGAACACGCGCGAAGGAAACGGAGAAGCTGAATTATACCCGAGATATAATTCATGCGCAGCGCCGGTCATCAGCGTCAGGGCTTTTTGTCCGCGTCGTTGAGCGCATCCGCACGCGCGTCCTGCTCCCGAGCGTCGAAAATCCCGCGAATCTCTATACCTCTTACCTCTCCGACATTGTTCGCGAAATACCAAAAGTATAGTGTTTCCGAGGTGAGCCGGTGCCGTTGCTGCTCTGCGCGTTATAAATCGCTCGGTCGCGCACATCTGGCGACTATAAGCTGCGGCGCATATATAGAAAACTAAGCCCCGAGAAGGATATATAAGAATAGCGTATAACGCTGACCCGAGGCTTATAACTAACAATTATTAATGACGAAAACATTGCTTCAATCGGACGCATCTATTTGCCGCGAACGAACCCGCTTATGTATAACAGAGGCTGCACAGCACTTTATAAACTGCCAGGAGGATCATCGGCGAGTCTACGTGTGTGCGGTATATCAATCGTGCACTTCGGCCCCGCTTGGGATTTATGCAGCCGGGTATGAAATTTATGCTAATGCAGCAGCGGCGGACGAGTGATCCTGAAATAGGAAGCTCGACCCTGCAGACAATGGATCCGCGCGCGCGTTGCGGTACACCCCAAACCCTATGGGCACCTCCGCTCCCCTCTAGCTTATATGTCGAAAGGATGCAGCTAAGAGAGAGAGAGAGAGAGAGAGAAAGCTCGCGGACTTTTCCCTCTCGAGGTAAGAGAGATTGTTGGTGAATTTATTGGAGCGGATCAAGCACAACATGCGAGTGCCTCGCTCTCGGTGCGCGGTTTATTCGTGGCTTCGTATGTTTAGATCATGTGGGCTCAAGCTGAGTATATGTATATGTGTGTATGTTTAGGGCCAACTTTCTTGAACGGATCGCTTACGTGGTTCCGTGTGTATATACACAACGATTGTTTCTCGAGCGATTAGACGAGTTCTTTGTTTTCCGCTAAACGATCTAAATTAATTGTTTAATAACCTACTACAAGGACAAACGGACTACTGTGCGCACATTTTAACGCTCTAACATATATATACCCGAAGCGTATTATAAATGCTCGACGAAATTATACGCAATGCATCTTATTACGCGACTCGACGCTTAATTTTCAATGGGAACGAAAGTAAGAGTACTTTCTCACTGCGGTAACTATACACAGTGTGCCGGCACTACTGGCAACCGCGAGTGTGTGCAGAGTACACAGGGACTATATTTTCCGTCCGAACACAGTCGTCGCGGACTGTGCACAATAGACGCGCACACTCGGTCGGCAAACTTCAGCCTCGCGCCCGCACAGAGAAACCCGTTGTCAATGGGCTCGGCCAACTTCTCCTACCTATACTCGTGCAACTTCAGCCTGCAACGTTTACCTCTGTCTCTCTCTCTCTCTCTCGCCAGTAAGGCGAATCTCCTTCTCGCCAACGAGGCTTTCCCCCGTGCGTCGTGCACTTCGAAAGTTCTATTTATTTATACAGCGCTGCACATCGGTCCGAGAGAGGGTGGAAACAATACAAGCTGCAGCGCGCGTGCGCCGGCAGAAATTCAGCAGAGGACAGAGAGAGAGAGGGCCGCTGAAGCGAGAAAAAGATGAAAAATAAGGAGTAGAGAGAGAGAGGTGGAGAGGGAGGCAAGTGAGGTAAGACTCCCTGCAGCCCGAGAGAGACGGAGCGTAGCGTATATATAGATAGAATGAGAGAGAGAAGAGGAGAGGAGAAAGAGAGATGAGGCAACCGCAAAGAAGAGGAAGAATCCGAAGAGGAACAAGAAAGCGAAGCGCGCGCGCTCGCGAGCACAAGCAGCCAAAGAGAAAGAGCGAGAGAGAGAGAGAGAGCCTTCCTCACGCACCGCGCAGGCACACAGGCCACGCGAAACGACGTTATATACTCTTGTTATTTTTCTTGCTCCCCTTTTACCCCACCTGCGCGCCACCACCGCCGCCGCCGCCGTCGCCACACCATCCCCCTAGCTCGTGCACTCTCTCTCTCTCTCTCTCTCTCTTTCTCTCTTTATACTTTCTATATACCGGCATTATATTTCCTTTTTGCGAGCGGCTGATCGCCTATACCGATGCAGCGGTCTGCACTGTGCAACGCAGCCGAGATTTTCCCTCCCTGCTACCTTCCCGATCTTTCTTTCCCTTTTTCTTTTCCTCGATCTAGTTTTATGCGAACAATGGGATAGTAAAGAAGAGAGTTTCCTGTCCTGACACGAACGCCACACTCGATTTACCTTTATTTTCTTTTCGTGCCTCGTGCATCTTGTGTCGTGTGTATGTGTGTGTGTGTGTGTGGAGCTTTAAATTTTCATTAAATGCGCGGCTATAAGCGATATTGCGTGTATGCATGTGCAGTGCGACTGAAAATGCGGCGCTGACCGGATGTTGAAGTGGATTAGTTTGAACATTTGAGCGTAACTGCAGAAAAATATAAGTCTGGTTAACTATAGCAATAATTGATTTGCCTGAATATAGTTCGCAAAGCTTAATTGATGGAAATCGGTCGCAAGATAAATTACAAATCCAATTTCCGCGCGTATATGTACACGTCACCGAAAATCCTAAACGGACCAATACACTGAGCTTGCGGCAAAGAACACGCATCACTTCGACTATAACCCAATAGAAGCGAAAATCACCAGAGCCGGAGGATCTCGCTCGCTATAGCATTTACCTTTATTCCCCCTTTTAATACCGATTCGTCCTCAAATCCCAATTCCGCTCTATCTCCTCTTATTTTCTCGTCGCCGCCCGATGATCCTGCACTGCGCACCGACGTGGTTATATAGCGTGTATAGCCGTTAGCACCGAGCGCCAAGTGGATTCTCGCTGCGCTCTTTCTCTCTATTTCTCTCTCTCTCTCTCTCTTACGTGTATAAACCAGGACGAGCCGAGAAAGAAGAAGTAGAAGAAGAAGAAGAAGACGAAGGGGATGTTGGTGCAGCGCTTCTCTTTCTCTCTTTCTCTCTCTTGCGGACGCGCACGAGTACAGCAGCTCCTTATCGGTCAAGTACAACGGGGAGCCGCGGTCGAGAGCTGCAGAGAGCCAAAAATAGAGCCGAGCGAGAGAGAGAGAGAGAGACGCTTTTTGATTTCCTTTTGGGCCTACCGTTTCTTCTACCCTTCTTCTTCTTCTTCTTCTTTGGCCGTGTATATATATATATATATATATGCGTGTGCGCTCCGAGCGTGGCCCTTATACTACTCTCTCCGCGGCCGGTACAAGCCTTAGGTTCTCCGCGTGTATACGTGCTCTCACTCGGTAATGAGTGTCCTCGGTCCCTCCCTTTCCCCCCCCCGGTATACCGAATTCGAGCGATTTTTATCCTTCCTTCTCCTTCTTTTGCGCGCAGCAGCCAGCTCGTCTTCTTTGCCGCGGGAGGAGGAATTTCGTCGAAATAATTTATG
>UELU01142834.1:47221-73864 GCA_900490025.1 Megastigmus dorsalis | reverse complement strand
CATTACATCTGTCCGAACAAATTTGAAAATTTCGGAAATGTGGCAACAAGCGAAAGTACCAGTTTCGTAGGACGCATCGATATCTTATGTATTTCGAATTGTTTATGGTTGAAACACCGGCCCAACACGGCATTCAACCATAAACAATGCAAAATGCGTAAGACAGCGATGCGCCCTATAAAAGTGGGACCCCCGCTCGATGCCATATTTCCAAAATTTTTAAATTTGTTCGGACAGATGTAATGTCCACAGACTGTACATGGCAAAACATGTTACAATAAAAATATCAATAGAGTTAATAAGCTTTCATTTGTGAACGAGTTATTAGCACTTTTCATTCAAAAGTCAAATAAACTCTAAATTTTAAAGTCAAAATTTAGCCACCTTTTCGATCAGTATATAGAATTTAGATTATAGTATATAAATTTCGTTGGCTTTAAAATTGATATCGTTTGCTAAAATATGAAATAATTAATATAGTCAATATTAATATTAATTCGTGCTTATCAAAAAGCTTAATTTTTCTATTTTCAGTTTATTTTTTTTTATTTTCCCTACGTTGAGTATAAATTAAGTTTTTTTTTCAATTAAAAAACATATGTTTTTCGGAGCACGCAGTTCAATGACCTTTTTTACAGAACTGCATGTTCATAGCGAAATTCAGAATAGAAACTATTTCTGATATATTACATATTACATGAAAAGATATTACAATTAGATCTGTTTGTACAACATTCATCGTTGTAAGTTACTGGTTTAGTGTAAAAAAACTATAGTAAACAATGACTGTCGGACGACTGATGGTAAATGATGACAGTCGTGCTCCGCTAGTAAAATTGAATGTAACGTGTGGCAGGCTGCGTTTTTTCGATATAAAAAAATAAATACGTTTTTAAAAATATTTTAGAAATCAGCGTTTATTTCAGTAGACTCTTTTTTATTAATAACGTAGTTGGTTTTTTCCTTCAGATATTTTTTATATAGAGCTCTAATCAATTAACCTGCCAGTTGTAGTATCCCACTCTCTTCTACCTAACTGCTCACTAATTGAAATAATAAAAAAAGTTATTTTTTCGGATGCCTAGAAATGTTTTGCTCGTTTGATAAGTAAGTCTGCACTACTAAAATTAATAAAAACTCTTAGCAGTATTCTTATATACAAACTCAGAATTTACTCTATAATCGAGTAATTGTTTCTATGTATTTAAAGTAATATTAGTTTTTTAAAATTAATGCATTTAAATTTATTAGAATCGTTTTTCGACTCTAAATAAATTAAAAATAAGAGCGTGTATTATTGTAAGCAGAATAAATATACTTGTTAAAAAAAAATTCCTGCTAAATTAGAGCGATTACTTTACATATGGAAAAAAAATAATTACTTTAATCAACTAAGTCTTCGGGTGTTTTAGCTGTTTGATATAGCACCATTTAGAGCATAGAATTTTTTCAAATTGATCTCGTGATTTTGATGATAGTATTTGAAAGATGAAACCTGCAACTATCGAAAACAGTATATTTAGAATTTTTGTAGGATGTTTATAAAAAAGTTACAGCGTTGAAAGTTGAGAAGCAAAATGAATATTAGTATATTAATTCTTTGACCGTTAAATACTACCATTTGTATCCAAACTATACATGTTTTATATACTGTATTGCGTGCAGAATGGGAAAAGTTAGACATGGAAGGTGTGTCTCGATAAAAGATTTTTGACTATATTCGCACCTCGAAAATGGCTAATTTTTTTTGGAAAATTGCTCATATACCTACATAACCCATTTTTATTGAACTGAATTGTATGGTGCCTGATATGAGAAGAAAAGCAAAAGCGGTAGAGTACATAAACTCACGAAATTTCAATCAAGATTTACTCGTATACTGTGTTAATCTTTTTTTTGAAACTTTTTTTAAATAAGGCAAAATTAATATTTTTACTTTGAAACCGAATGAGTATCTCTCGTATCTACAAGTTTATACTTACATATATTAGATTTAGAATTCAACATATAGAAGTTAAAAAGTGTTAATGCAAACTATACATCGCACTACTTGATAATAAAAAATAATTTAATAATAACTAATAATAAACAATAATTATAACAAATATTAACTCACATCAGTTGATAATAACTAATTCTAAAAAAACTAATTAAACCTAATTATAAACTAAAATAACTAATTGATAAAAAAGTCCAAAAACGAACCTATATTATTAGTTTTTTTTTTGGTTTTACGTAATCAGATTTTATTAGTCATTATTTGTTCTTAACAATTTATAATTTTTTTTATAAGTGGCTATTTAGGATACAAGTACTCCGCGAGGGAAAGATTAAAAGAAAATACTATAATAAAAAGAAAGTAAAAATATTTTAGAAGTGTGAATTAAGAGATTAGCAAGAAAAAAAATGTGAATTAGGTATAATTAATGACTCAATATACTGGTTGACATATTGACCCGAGTTAAATTTAATGCTTTATTGCGTAATTCTATAATAATTAGATAAAAAAAGTGTAAAAAAGAAAAAGTTAAGTTATTAAAAAAAAAAATAACATAACAAGTGATTGTTAATAAATTCTTCAATTGATGCTACTTAAAATATTATAATAACATACATTTATTTTGTTTGATGGTGCAGACATTTTTACAATTAATGTAAAAAAATATTCACGTGTTTTATCAAATAATATTATTATTATATATTTATACCATGCAAAAGTTGGCTGTAAATTTAAATATATCAGGTGTATCTTTTTATGGTAAAAAATATTTCGTTTTTAAAATATTTATAGGGGAAATGGAGGTAATAATTTTTTAATTTTATTACATATGTGTTGTTTTATATACTATTTGTCGTTAAACTTTAGAAAGCAATTAAATGTAAAAATAAATGCAATTTTCACAAACATTTTGGAAGCAACACAATTAATTAGAGCAATTAAAACACTATTTCTTGGATATTGCCAGAAAAACACCTTGATTATATTTAAAAATATCTCAGCCGACTATCGAATGTACAATATAATGCATGTAGTCAACTTAAAAAAAATATCAAAAATCAGTACCAGTCACCTATACTCGAGTGGCCGTCAAGTAAACGAATTACGTAGTCATTTAAATAATAAATACATAAAAAAAGCGTATGTGAAAAAGAAGCTCGACATCATATAATAACGGCAGTGGCAATAGTAGTAGGTAGCAGCAGCCGCAGCTCGCGTAAGATGATACAGGCAATCCATTCTAACTAACCGCTCCGGTTGAGTTGCAAACGTGAGAGAGAAACAGAGACACACACGTGCACACACACGCGAGAGGCCGGGAGTGCGGGCGAGACACGAGGACGAGAACGTGGACGAGACCCTTCGGAGCTGAACCGGTGTCCTATAAATCAGCGTTATTGGGAGCGTCGTATTCGGTCGCGCGACGGTCCTCAGGCCGGTCATTTTGTATCAAATTATCGTGGATAGAAATACGCAAGTGAGAGACTTTGAGGGTGTGTATGGGTATATGTTTGCATGTGTGTGCGTGTGCGTGTGCGTGTGCGTGTGCGTGTGCGTGTGCGTGTGTGTGTGAGAGAGAGAGAAAGGAGGATGAGAAAAGATGTGCGTGGCCCGCGTTTCGCCCTCAGATTCACTCGTTGCACGTAGGATTATATCCACTTTTACGTATCGAACTATTATTATTCCCTCGATGAGCACATATGTTACAGTATATATATATATATATGGAAATAAACTGTAGTGATTTTAAGGGTGAGTGGTATAGAAGCAATATAAAAGCGTTTCTGACGCAACAAATTATACGTTGGTTTTTGGGACTCAAATATAGGAATATTGGTGTGGTTTTTCATGCATTAGTATACGGCTATCTATTTTTGATTTAAAAAAATTACAATATAAATCATCTAATTCGAAGTCATTAATAAAATTGATAAATATCCTTAATATCGAAAGCGACTTTCTTAGTATTTGAGGCCGGGACTGACACTTTTTTCATACTATTTTGAACGGATTCATTAAATATGATATCGGTCCTATAAAAAGTTGAGACCAGTCAATTCCGATGTAAAATTGTCTGAGCTTTCGATCTATGTAGTCAGTATTTCAAGAAAATTCATGTTAAAAAAGTTATAATTGTTTATTTAACAAAAAACACGAAATTACGAGTGAAATTTTTTTTTCATTCGGTATTTTTGCATTGAAAACCTTGGTGGATTTCTGTGGTTAGAGTAATTTTTGCGTCCATCGACCATAATCTTAATCTTATTGGACCATAAAAAAAAATCACTCGTAAATTTGTGTTTTTTGTTAAATAAATAATGATAAGTTTTTTAGTATGCTTTTTCTTGAAATTACTTATCTCAGTTTTTGACAGGACCGATATCATAGTAAATAAAGCTGTTGAAAATAGTATGAAAAAAGTGTCCGTCCCGGCCTTAATGGGTTAACAGCATCGGAGTATAGCCGTACGTACTGTAAATATTTTTTAAAAATAATTATAGTAATCTAAATATGTATATGTACATACATTTAATATAAACTAATATTTTAGCTGGTGGCCATGTATTGGGCACTGATCAATCATTGGTTCATTTACCTTAATTAAGTCATATTTATTCATTTTATGTGGGTCTTTTGTATTAGAGAGTCTTGGTAAAAGTGATGACAGTTGGCGGTACATTTCAATCTGGAGTTTCATGGATCAGGCTTTTTAATATAACAATTAATAAAATTCTCACTCGGAGTTTTTAATTAAATCTTTAAAATATGTCGATCTCGCTAATTCAAGGTGCTGTAAATTAATTGAACATACATGTGAAACAAAAATATATTATTCACACGCTTTGTATACAAGTCACTCGGCTCATTATCAAAGTTTTTTTATTTTTTCGTCCACAATATACAATTTTTGCTTTTGATGAAGATGACATTGCTCATCGAAACGTTAAAATTTAACAGGTACGTTTAATTATTACATAACACCTTAACTCGTCAAGATCGATATAACAAGACACGATTTGATTAGTTACGGATATCAGTTTTGAATCTCCTCCAAAGTTTAAAATATTGTTGTACATAAATTAATATTTTTAAATTCAAATTTGTGAAAGAATTATTTTTGTTCATTTGAATAGATTCTTAAACAAATCATTTAGTGTATAATTCTTTCAGAATTTGTATAAGGATTATATTTTAATATTATTTTAAAATTTTGTTTTAATATTTTTTTCTAACTTCAAAAATTAAAATCGTCGTAATTGTATTCTTTTTATATGACACTAATAGTTTGTGAGAAAGATTATTAATAAAAGAAAGGCACATAAGATATTTTTTAATATTCAAGCATTTGTTAAAGTTTGATTAATAGCCCGCATGGGACACGCATTCAGCTCGCAGAGCGCGCATGAATTTTGCTAGTTTAAAAAAATTAAAGATGCAAAACTAGTATGATTTTATGTGTAAACATATGTTTTTACTATAATATATTTATAATACGTCATTAATATACATAATCCTGACGTCTTATGAATTTCAATCATTTATATCTTTTTTGAATTATTGCTATTTTCGAAAAAGAAAAAAGAAAAAGTATGACTTCATTTTTTTATATGAAATAAAAAGATACGCAAGATCCTAATTATCTCTTGTGAAAGAACAATGAAATGGCAAAGTAAAATATGAGGCATAAAATGGATAGCGAGTCGTTACAAAGAAACGTTTATAAAGTTTTATGCAGAAAGACTGTAGATGTGTATGTACATAGATCGCTGTAGTGCAGCTATTGAAAATGACATTATTGAGGAGCATAAAATAGGAGTTTATTTACATACATAAAATAATGCTCCTCGGTCATCGAAAAAGGACAATAACCACCTCTCGAAAATTATGTTCTTGTAATATCTGATTCGTATTGTACGACTGCGAGTTAATGATCGATAAGATTATTAATTAACTGGGCCACGTCGCAGAATGTGACTTTATTAATCAATGACTTGTGTGTAATTAAAAAAAATGTTATATCTAATGATATATAATAATAATGAACCTAAAAATGATGTACCGTTTAAACGATTTCAATTAAGAAAATTATTGTAACAATGTTTTCGAGCTCTTAAACGATTAAATGTTGTATTCCCATAAGCTTAGTGCTTTATCTGATTGTTAATTATAAAGTGTATAAGCATTTATAATCATTTATTTGAGGCCTAATACGATGGTTTGGTCGGCAGAGCGATGGGCTCGTAATCCGGAGGTCCCGCGGGTTCGAGCCCAATAGTCTCGGCCGATTGACATAAGCACCTCTGTAAAATATTTCATGTGTTTCGTTGACAAACACATCGTAGATTTCCGTTGCTGAATAGCTCCGATAGAGCAACATTAATTAATACATAAAAAAATAATGATTTATTTCTTGTACGTTTCGTCTTACCTTAATGTATCTAGATAACAAGTAAAGTTAAAGTGATTCTTCTACAAATGACACTCCAGACAATGTAAGTTGCATAAAACCGTAGTCAGTTCATTGACAGCTAGCATTTTGAAATTTAATTATTTTTCCAATATATTAGTAATGTATAATTCATAAACCTAATATTTAAAACTTACATTTTTAAAAATAGCACAAGCATTACGCAAGAAATTTTAAAGATTATATAATATATAGTTAATATCTCGGCTTCTTATGTAAATGACATCTAAAATATTCAGCAATGGTATCAGATATTTTGTGCACATTTATACACAATTTTTATTACATAATAGTCTTAATTTATCTCAATAAATCATTCACTTTTTTCTAAAAATAAGTTATAATTTTTGCTTCTTTATAAATAAGGAAGCTTTGTAATAGAGGAAAAAAGTTTTTGTTCAAATAATCAAAGAGTGACATTTTTTAAGGACTACTGCATAAAAGTAAACGATTATTTTTTCTTTATGTTGGAGATTAAAGGGTGTACTGATCACTGTATATGTACAATATCACGTAACAAAATAATAATAATTAAAAAATGATTTTCTCTTCGTAATTTAATGTATCTCTAAATTCTTGTAATATAAGATATCTCAAAATCCTGACGTTATGGACCAATCCTGAGGTCAGATTCAGGTTCAGCGACTCATACTAATAAGAATGTAGTGTAGTTAAATAATTTAAGCATATATTATTTGTGATTAAATAACCGAAAAAGCGAGAAAGAGTGAGAGGGAGAGAGAAAAGCAGTTAGAGGGAAAACCAGACCAGTTTCGTGTTCAAACACGTGAGAGACCGTCTGCTGCACATTTTAGGCGTCTGTATTGCTTTGCACGAGTCGTGCTATGTCACGTGTACGAGGTGATTGTCCTCTCGCTCGCGTGTATGCTCTCGCAGCAGACCTTCTCTCCTCCTCCCTCTCCTACCCTCTCCGCCCCTATTTAACTCCATCCTCGTCCCTTCAACAGCTGTATTCAACGTTCCATTGCCCCTGTTTAGTTATGGAAGACACTGTCTTCCATACTGTCTGTCCAAATACTGCTGCTTGTTCGTTCGTTTCTTGTCTTCGTCTTTTGTTGTGCCTATTGTAATGATGTTGTATGTGCGCTTCTCAGACTCTTTCAACGAAGTATTTTATTAGATTTTGCCGCAAGATTTTACGCTGCATATGCAAACAAATTAATAGAGGACGCCTGCTATTAAAATATTAATTTTAATAAAGCTAGATGTTTGTGCAATACATTCCATCAGAAAATTTATTTAAACTAGTTTTTAATAGCTAATCTAAAGTAATTTGAAACAGCTATAGAAATGAGTACATTTATTCATCTGTTCTTGAGTTATTTTATGATGATGTAAGCTATCGTTTTGAAGACAAGCAAAATATACAAAAATAAAGTTTGAATAATAACTCATTTTATTTGATTTGAAATAGAACATTTAAGCCGCATAATTGTATCAAATCATATAATCTAAGTTTTATGCTGCTAAAAGTTTTATATGGAACAATAAAATTATTTTTGTATTTAATGACATGGAGTACACACTTTTCAGGGTCGTGGATTCGGCTAAAATTCTATCATACAATTTTTTAGACCGAGAGTGGAATCCATGTTTCTAGATGAGTGATACTGAGTCTCGGTTTTTAAAATCTCTAATTTTTAGCTACAAAATCATATTTCAAAGTTTCATACAAATTCATACAGCCTTAAATAAAATACAAATTTATAGTTGAAATAAAGTGATACAACCAGAAGTTTTAAGCATTCTGAACTGCCATTGATGCATCGGAAAAACTATGACAATTTTTGTGGCAATAAGTTATTTTTTATAGTTTTTAAAACATTTCATCAGCACTCGAGTCTAAACTATATTAAGGATGTGCATGCGATACTTATTAGTCAAATCAGCGACTATAAGGTTTATATCATTGCATCACGAAATTTGGAGTATAAGATTGGATTGAAATTATTGTTTGTCACGTACAACGAATTATTCTGGGAATGGAGTCAGGTGGCAGGTTCAACTCGTTCAGTTCCTATTCACTATTCAATTGTATTATTCCTCTCGAAGCGGGCAACCGATAACGGGTGCACAGCTTGCAATTTGCCGGATGTAATCCTGCTTGAGTTACGGAGCTAAAATATAATGATTCGCTCTAACGCAATAAAAAAGGATTTTTTTAATAGCTAATCTTAATTTAGTTTTCTACATCATAGACTATCTTCTCTGCAATAACATGACGTATGATCGAACATTGAGTTATAACCTGGTTTGTTGTTGGTCAAGGTTTTTTAATTTTGATTGTTGACATTTATATTGTTCCACGGAAGGACTTTAAATTTACTGAGTATTATGTGATTTGGTTTTCATCGTATTTTATTTCTATTTTGTATAAGTTAATTTCATTTATTAGACTAAATTCATAATTTTTCGTAAAAGTACAAGATTACTAATAAGGAAATAGTAAAATAATTTAATATTAATTTTTCTTACAAATTGAATCATTTATAATTTATTCGTTTGCATCGTAGAAATGTACGTCTAAATCAACATTCTTATTGAATACAAAAATTTAATTATGAATCCTAATCTCCAATTTTAATCACATGAAGTAGTTTAATCTTTTTTACCCGAACTTCACTGTAAAATTTGCTAGAAAGGTTGTTACGTCCCAAGATTACTATGATTAAGGTATTTTTTATTGTGTAGTATTTTGATTCTAGTAAATAACTACTCAGACGGATGATGGAAAACGAAGACATTGCTACATTCTCTAGGTTCATAAACTACAATTTCGGAAAGTTTCAGCCAGATATTTAAAGACTATTGGAAATGGCATTTCCACAAAGTTTACGGATCACCCGTTGAGACGTGAAATTTTTGTAAACATATAGTGTTTAAATATAGATATGAAACTTTCTGTAATGATACAAAAATCCAAGTACTACATAGTGAGCCATCTGTGTGCTTTTATGTTATAAATGGTTAATTTTGAACCTTAAAAAAGTGTTAAATATTATAAATCATTTTTTCGCTAATAAGAAAGATCAAAATAAATTTTTTTTCTTAATTTTACTTAAATGACATTATTTTCTTAATGGCACACTAATCGGGACACTTATCCTCATTTTTTTACTGGAATCAGAATATACAAAATATTCTCATTTCGATAAGATAGGACTATAACATCTCGTTAATGAGTGGGAATTTGATCTCACCTGACATAGAGTAGGTTGATTTTAATTTTTTCAGGAATGAGATTTTACTCTTGGAATATCATGGTGTAAGAGCCATAACGACGTAAAAATAAAATGGAGTCTTTAGCGTAAATCTATAAAGCCGAGGTTATCTTAATGTAGCTCTATTAAAAGTCACTTTACTGCATGCACATACGAAAAGAATATGCATACATCTCTGGATTACGAAAACGTTTTTAATGCTTTTTTTTTCTATCTAGGTTGCTAACCATTTTTTAAATAAAAAAAATCTGTAAAGCATACTTTAATATAGGCTAATCTAGGAAACGTTCTAAAATTCTTATAAAAAAAAACTGCAAATGAAAGTTTTTAAAATTTAAAATTTTAGTCTTTTTAATGATAACAAGCGAAATATATAAAGTCAAGTGATTTCTTGAGATAGTTGTTAAAAATATAAAATCATGCTTGATAATTCATTTTGCAATGTGTTGTAAACGTGACAAAGTCGCATTGAAATTAATGCTTCATACTGCATACAGCGGGATGTCAATATGAGTCAGTTTACACATTTTAAAAAAAGGTGAACCGTACGTATCATATTGGTATCCATTACATAATAATTTATTTATGTAAATATATATAATTTTACACGAAATGCCATGCTAATCTATTTTAGAAAATTAGATTTGATTATATAACCACTAACAGTATATATTTAATAGTTTTTCGTACATGTATTCAACTGACTTCGGAGTTTTAATAGAGCTACCTTAAAGCACAAAAGATATTAAATAAAAAAGAAATGACTGCCCTACTTGTGACTTTCTAGTTTCATAATTAAACATATGGTACAATCAGTTTTTTAATATTTTTTAAAATATTTTAATTAAAAATTTAAAAATTGTCTTTATACTCGTAAAGTAAAAGGCTGCAATAGGAATTAATGGTTTATATTTATTTTTATACTTTTATCATATTTATTATACCAAGAGATTACATGTGTTCAAATGCGAAACAGTTTTTATACTTTCTAAGGGAAGCTAATCTTTACGTTTTATTAAGTTTTCTATGCTAAACAAATACATATTATAAATCGTGACTTTATATATGGTCTTCTTTTTATTCCAGACGGTGTCGATTTCAATGCTACTACGCTATTCCCATCATCAGATCTTCGTTTTTATAGGTGAGTACTTAATTTATCTGAGTTTGGAACTAAAATGATTAGAAGAGTAAAATATTTAATTACTGATCTTTTATTATATTTTTTATTATTAAATACAGATTTCATATATGTCAAGTCATTGTTTAATTTCGAGTATATACATTTTATTTTTTATACAGTTTACATTTTATACAGTATATATTATACAATATATACATATAATAGCTAGAAGGCTGTATATATAATAAATGAATGGACAGACTATGTTGTTAGTCGAAAATGATTTGACACGTATTTTTTTTCGATATCAATAAAATTGCATCTAATTTTCAATGCTCAAAACTTTTTACCGAATTTTGACATAGAAAATTTCTTTAAGATAAATTTTAAACAGCTGTCGTTTTGCGAGTTGTTTATGCTTCTAAATGGGCTGAATATTATTTTACTCAGTTTTGAGTCCATTTTTATCCCATGCAAGGTATCTTCAAGGAATATCAATTTTTTTTAGATAAATGTATTTTACAATGCAGCGGCCGTATAATCGAATTTTACGCCTTGTATCAATTTTGAAAAATGCAATTTTACAACCTCAGGATCGAAAAATCTTTACACCCTTGTGTGATTCCAGAGTTCAGCGATCACACGTGGGTGAACTTTTACGCTCATGGTGCGAAAAGTACTATTATGACGGTAGGGGGTGTAAAGATAAGAAAGTGCTTTTGGTTTTCTTTTCTTGGTTTTTATATCAATAAGCGAACGATATAGTTTAGGCTGTAAAGTAATGTGTTTTATCTTTATATGTTTTTTTTAATTCCATGACAATTGAAAATTTTAAGCAAATCAACATTTTTAGTTTTTCTATGTCAACGTTTTGTAAATAAATTATTCTAACTGCATTAGTATAATATTGAATACATTTTACATAATTATTAGCATTTTATATACCTTCTTCAAGCTCTTTTAACTGTAAATTTGAATTATACGGGCACGTAATGTTGTAAGATGGTTGTTTTCTACTTGTGGATACGGTAAAGGAGCTATAGATGGTGTGGTTGAACTTATAAAACATTACTAACTACTTTGCATAATTATTTCAAAAGCCCCTTAACTGGTATACCACGTGATTTTTTTATAATTTAAGCCGCAATGACAGCACACTCAAACGGGGCTTGGACACCTTGATAGAATGAGTTGTTTCTGAGGCTATTTCGGGTAGGGTCGGAAATAATGGGTGCTTCAGGGGTTCCAAATATTTTTTTTTATTATTGATATACACGTAGTGTAAAACGATTTTCGAAATATTATTAATTCAATGAAATAGTTAAAAGTAATATTATAAGACTGTAGATTAGCTTTATATATAATAGGAAACGTGGTATAGGTGTACCAGCCTTATTTTCATATACCATTTAATAGTTTTTTAAAACAGTCAGTAACACACTCATTTTTTACTTATTCCAATTTTGTAACTCTAAATATGTATCTCTAGTTTTCTGAAAAAATCGCGTGTTTTATATGTAAGATAAATTGATATCACCCATCTAAAAAGTTTTTTTTTTATATGAGCCTATACTAAATTTTTAAACTTCTAGAATTTCTCCGCAGCAACCACCCTTGATATTTTGCGCACATTCGTACAATGTCTATTATTATGAATTTTTTTTTAACTAATTCGTTAGTTTTATCAGAAGT
Organism: Megastigmus dorsalis; assembly: GCA_900490025.1. NCBI lineage: Eukaryota > Metazoa > Arthropoda > Insecta > Hymenoptera > Megastigmidae > Megastigmus > Megastigmus dorsalis. The sequence goes on along the minus strand of UELU01142834.1, from coordinate 61,340 downwards.
TGGAGGAGCCTCCTCAAGCTTTTAATTTGGTTGTCAAAATAATTTTTTGATAAGCTTTTGCCACAAATGCAATAGCTAAAAAATTGATTAATTCACTTCTAACCTTTAAGCCAGACTTTCCGTTTAAAACTAAAAATTGAAATCTTGCGAGATTTCTGGGGCCCCAGTACGCTACACCCCTGTCCGAACCCGTACAACTCCACTTATCGGAGACGCTAAGGTCTGTGTGTATATTCCGATCATTATCAGCGGCGTCATCTTGTAGTCATTATCTATCTCCTCTACGTTCCAGTTTCTTGCCAACAATGAACGGAGTCGCGATTTTTTTTCGTGCACACCGTGTACCAAGATCATTCAGTGTCAAGAGTAGAGAGAATAAGGTAGATTTACATAAGAGCGACACGCTGGCTGCTTTGTGATGTACGCAAGAGTTTTGAATGACGTAATACGCTAGTTTGCTTTTAATGATACACCGCGCGCAAAGAATGTGCTATACGCAGTTGGTGTTCGCGAAGCAGACGAGACTCACGCGTTTTTAGTTATTCTCGAGTTCATTTCGTCGCATCATTTTTACATGGAATAAATTTTATTCTGCTGGTGTATACAATGCATTCTACGTAAATAAATTAACACTATTAAATGTGATAGAGTTTTCTAATGAAGAAAAGTGCAAATAAAACTTATTTTTAGTTGAATTAATTGATTTGTGTAGAACTTATTATGCTGTTTGGTTTACGTAAAATGCTAAATAGTTAAATAACATGGATCTGGACGTATAGAAGAAGTTTGGTTTCATTTATTTATACGGATAAAAAAGTGTTGCTACAATGCTGCCATCAGTAGCGTTATTGGGAGCGTACGCAATTACCATAGGCTTCGGTTTTGTAGTATTTTCTTTTTTGTATCAATATACATATTGGAAACGTCGGAAAATCATACATTTAGATGCAATGCCATTAGTGGGCATTAATGCTCCAGTATTCTTTAGACGTATCTCTTTTCCAGAGCATGCACAATACTTATACCAAATGTATGGTAATGTGCGTTATTTTGGAACTTTCGACTTTAATACGCCTATTATCGTTCTTAAAGATCCCGAGCTTATTCGGGAAATCTGCGTAAAGAATTTCGACAATTTTCCGGATCATCGAAGCTTCGTATCCGAAGAAATGGATCCAATAGTTGGACGGAATGTATTTTCTCTTAAAGGCCAACGCTGGAAGGATGTAAGAAGCACTTTGAGTCCGAGCTTCACAGCTAACAAGATGAAGATCATGTTTCAACTGGTATCTGAATGTTCGAAGGAATTTGTCCAATATTTTGTGGATCACCCAGAGCTGGCTCAACATATAGAAGCTAGAGATGCATTCACTAGGTACACAAATGACGTTATAGCAACTGCAGCTTTTGGCATACAAGTGAACTCTATGAGAGATCGGGAAAATGAATTTTATATGCATGGAAAAGACGCTGTTTCTTTTTCTAATCCATTGAGACTTATAAAGTTTGTATTGTTTCGAAGTTTTCCGAAATTGATGCGTATGACTGGAGAGAGATTCCTTTCCCGATCTACAGATCGGTTCTTCAACCAGTTGGTCACAACAACGGTGAAGACCAGGGAGAACAAGGGTATAGTTCGACCGGACATGATCCAACTATTGATGCAAGCCAAGGATAAGGATAATGGTATTGAATTTACCATTGACGATATTATTGGACAGGCTTTCATTTTTTTCTTGGCTGGTTTCGACACTTCGTCAACATTAATGTGTTTCGTTGCTTACGAACTCGCAGCGCATCCAGATATCCAAGAAAAGCTTCAAAACGAGATCGACGAACAGCTAGAGATGGAAAACGGAGAAGTTACGTATGAGTCGCTGAGCAGGATGAAGTATCTAGACATGGTAATCAATGAAGTACTGAGACTGTATCCGCCGGCACCCATGACAGACAGATTATGTACTAAAGAGTTCGTCATTCCAGCTGCTGCTGCTGGACATTCAGAGTACCGAGTTGAAGTTGGAACGAATATAATTATACCCATTTTCGGATTGCATCGTGATCCTAAATATTTTCCGAATCCAGAAAAATTCATGCCTGAACGATTTAGTGATGAGAATAAAGATACAATTAATCCATACGTTTATATACCATTCGGTCTTGGACCAAGAAAATGTATTGGAAATCGGTTTGCTCTAATGGAAACAAAAACTTTAGTAGTTCATATATTGAAAAAGTTTAGCATTAAGTTGACTGATAATTCAAAGTATCCTGTTATCTTTTCTCGACAGGCATTTAATATGACGATTGAAGGTGGCTTTACGATTAAACTCGTAGATAAAAAAAAAAGCAATTAATGAAATATAAATGTATTTTTTCAAGCTCTATTATATTTGTATAATATTTCATATTTGTCTTAAATGTGCAATTTACACACAATTTTGTATCGATTAAACTATTTGTAAATACGATTTCGTCATCAACAATATTCCATTAAAGATTAAACTAGCTGAATATTAAACGATATTATGTACTTATTATAAATAATATTTTATTTTTGGTATAAACAATATATCTTTTACTATCCCGTTGTATGTATTGTATTATTTAAATGCATAATAAAAGAAGCAGATATTTCAATAATTCAAGACTCTATCGATCTCTATGCGCCAAAATTTTCTAACATATTTTAGGTGAACACCATATTCTTAGTACCGAGAAGGCGTATTAGTAAAACAATATCTATAACTTCTTTCGGAGAATTTAGACTGTGTTAAAATATGAAAGAATGTAAAAATTAATTCTAAACAAAAATTTATGTAATATAAGGTTAAAATTTTAGGATTTTAAGAAATGTTGTAAAACATTAAAGAAAAGGGATCAAGTGTGTTTCGCCGCGGTACTCTCTAGTGGGCCTTCTTCGACACGAAGTGGTAATCCAGGAGAGAGGTGTTTATATAACATAAATGATAAACGAGGATGCCCATGAGATTGTGATAAAAAGTAAAGACTAGGGGCAACATAAGAAACCTACGTCATTTTTTAGACTGTCCAAAGACATTTAGATAAAAAATATTTGCCCCCCTTACTTGAAGGGAAAGTTGATAAAAGCTTAATTGAAAATCAGCGTCTTTCTATACTCAACTGCTTCTACTTTCATGTATTAAGCATAGGGAATAATGAACTCGACCTTTTTTCATATATTTCTCTTCAAATAAGAGAGTACAATTTTTTTTAAATTAAATGTCTTTTCATATTCTAATTGATAGTGCAAGTTTCGTACGTTACTCTTACAATTTTATTAAAGGTAGGTATGGGCATACTCCTTTGGTTTTGTTAAGACAGAAAACCGGTCTTCATTAGATGAAGACACTAGTATTCACTAGTTTTCACCACTAGATCCATGTAACGATCGTGGCAATGTATAAAGAAATAAGCCAATAAAGTTACTATTCAATTCAATTAACCACTAGATGATTTTCCGTGGATCGGCTTTCTATCTCCACAAGAACAAATTTATTATTTTACAGGTTATATAGACACATCTCTCTTGGCTTTCCACTTTCTGTCGGAGAAGGGCTGTCTGCGTCTTCCTGATGAGTCCACCAGACAGCAACGGGGCGAAACACTTTCACATTCGAGAAATTTGTTTTTAATTTAATGCTGAAGATCTGCATTAAATTTAAAATATTTTTGGTTAAATTATCAATGAAAATGGGTTAATTTAGAAACGTGATACTTACGCGTTCGTGATTTTATTAAAATTTTTCACTGATCGTGTACATTTAACTAAGACACCTAAAAAATAATGGTTGCTTTTAAATCGCTATTGCAAGGCCAATGTAAAGTTTCAGCCAAATTCGTAATTTGGAGGGTGGGGACTCCTCCTTGTCAACGTAAATTTAGGGTGCATTTGAGTTGACGCATCCACCTGACATAATACAGTTGATCTTCGGTGTACGCAGGCTATGCAGACTTGCTCAAGAATAGCTTTAATTCGTCAAGAATGGGACTAAGTGCCCTTGTGCAAGGTACTGCAACCGTGATTCACTCCCGTAAGTCGCTCATCTTGCAACTACCACGCCATGGGCTTATGGAATGTGCAGACAGATGTTCTTTTCTTCTCCTAAATTTTATACATTAATGTTAATTCACTAAATGATTCTAATATTTAATTTAAATAATTATTATAGAAGTTAGTACAACAAAGTAACATAAAGATTTTGATTAATTTGAATTTGAATCTACTAATTTAATTTTAAAAACATTATAATTACTTTAACTTTAACTTTCATTGCTTAAGTCTAATAGGTATATTTTGAACACTAGATTTATTTTTTTAAAGAAATGCCAGATTTAATTATTCTGTTTTTTAGAATCATGCAAGATATTATTTCATAAAATATTGTTAAATAAATCCAAATATCAATATCTGGATGGAAGTCAGTAGTAAGGTATTTTACAATATAACATTGAATTACACAAAATTAATGAAAAAATGTTTTAGTGCGTCAGTAAATAAATAAATTAAAATGAATTTTTCATTTTTTATATTTTTTACCTTTGCTCGGATAAAATCTTTTCTGTTTTACTTTTTTTTTTTTTTGATAAAATAAAATAGTTTGAAGAGACCAGGTCATTAAAATCAATACGCAGATTATGCAATGTGAACGAGAACTCCAAAGGTATTATGTGGTGCCGGCGGCTTAATTACTGTTATTATGTTGTTGTATTCATTGTTCTTTCTCTTTCTTCACTCTTGCCTCTCTTGTTCACTCTATTTTACCCACTTTCTTCCGTTCTGTAAGTAATTACCGATGTCATTGGCATAATACCGTCAATCCCATTTGAAAGTACTGACAGCAAATATTTAGGATATTATTTGTTAATGTTTGCAGTCGCTACGTGTGTGTCAGATAGTGACATCTGATGACTCAAAAATGGTGGTAGCTCAAATTATACATTAAAAACCGGATACATTAAAAATAATGTTTTCTTTTTAAAAAAATTGTAAAAAAAGATTTATTTATTATGCTGCTCACTTTAAAAGTATAAAAGTAACTTTTTATTCTGCACAACAATAATGTTTAAACACTAGTACAAGTTTGAGCTTGTATGTCACTATAAGAACCACCATTGGTGTTGCGACATAGCAATTTGGCTATAATCACATAAAATAACATTTTATATCTCCGACGAAAGTAAAAAATGAGCGAAAATGCAATGACACTCAGCCTCGGTAGCTGAGTTCGCACAGAAAGTCATCACGTACAGATTGTAGCATAGGGTTAGATAGCCAGGACTTCACTTGCACACGCAACTGATCTATGAAATAGTCAAGTTAACCATACGCGCACATGTGCACGAAGCATATCCCTCCTAGCTATCCTTCATCAAACACGTGAGGATGCTGCTCCACCGGAGAGCTAGACACGAGAAATTCGTCGCGTTTAATCCGCGACTGGCGCACTTGGATTCGCCGAAATACGGCTACTCTGTTTCATCTGAATAAAGTTAATTCTTTTCATTTTAATTAAGCGAAGCTATTTTCACGGTAAGAGTGCATCGATCCCCAGTAGAACGTTACAATGTATTATACATATATATCTGCTGCTGATGAATGTTTTTTCAAGCTTATCGTAAAGTTCTTGCTTCACATTCCTCATCAGGATATAATATTTCATTATATTTAATACCTACTTTCTTTTTTTATAGAAATATCATGTTTGTATTAAATATAAAAGAACTTTTGGTGTTAAAATTTTATTATATTTAATTTATTTATACATTTATTATTAAATGTCTACCTAACTATTGCTGCAATTTAATAGCCCTTGTGACATTGGTATGTTAAAATATTTTAGGAGATTAATTAGGTACCAGAAGATTATTTGTTTCTTTTTTTGTTAATAAAATTCGTACTGAAAATACTATCTGACGACTTTGGAGACCAATTTAAAGATCCAGGACTGAGAATTTCACATGAATGTTATATTAAGAATGCTCTTTAATACACAGTATCTCAGTGCTATAATTTTAGATTAGATTACTTAACTCTTCTTACAATAACAATCGATTTCTTTGTCTGTTCTTCATTATGTTTTGCTGACTATATTTTATTAAAGATTAAATTAAATTGTTGTCGTAATTATCTGCATTCGTGGAGATACTCCTTTAGCAACATCTGTAGTCTATTGCATATCTGTAATGTCATAAATTATTCTTATTTATGTTCATTTTTGTAGGTTTAGTGTAACGAGTATGAGGTAAAAAACATATTTATAAAAAAGGATACTTAAAAATGTATTAAGTTATTATTTGATGTTTTCTTGAATTTTGTAACTTTGATCCAAATAATTATTAAACACTAAGGAGGGCGTTGTATGAATAAAAACTACAGGTAGTGGATCGAATCTGGAATATATTATTAAGGGAATGTGCTATGGTCTGTAAGATTCCTACCTTACCAGTTTTTTCTTTAACGAAATATATAAAGATAAAGATTAATTTTTGGGAAAAACTCTGTATTAGCACCTCAGAAATGATATAAAATTACGTGGTGTCAGTTTCATGGATTTCCATTCACGATTTGAAGAGTTTTTTTGTCAGCGAACATTTCGTAGAAAAAAATATATGTGAATAAATTATGAACGCAATTTTGACGACAAAAATCTCTGTGAATTGTGGATGGTATTTCATGAAACTGAATTACACGTAATGTTTTATATCATTACCGAGGTGGTGACAGTGCAAAAATCCGTAAGGGATTTTCATCTTTCCAACCATGACACATCCCATTTTTTTTTGAATATCCATACCTATACTCACTTATAAGAGCTTAGAGTAGGTTATTGACGAAATAAACAAAAACGTTTAGTTTAAAATTTGAGCATTTTAACAAATTGATTACATACGTAAGTCTGCTATTTTATTTTTTATTCGGGCAATAAAATAGTAAAAAATCAAAGTAACTTAACAAGAGATAATCAACTAGTCTTCGCGAAATATAAAAATCTTTTTAGAGTAATACATGCATACATGGTGACATAGCTAAGGTAATCAGTGCAAAAGTCCACTTCAACCTTGCAGTCATAAAGGAAAATTCACATTAACAGCGGCATAATCATGATTAGCGATTATACTTTAAATTGAACTGCGGTGACAGGCTACGACTAATAGAAAGAAATTCATTGAAAATTAGCAATTAATATCATTTTTGTTTGTCTATAAATAGTTTTTTTAATTTAAATAAAATGTAAATAAATATTTTGGTAGTGGCTATAGTTGAATGCAAGAAAAATTGAACGATGGAAAACGCAAAGAGTAAGACAAAAATTTGGGGTGAGAGTAAGGGTGGATAGAGGAAGGAGAGTAGGAGCAGAAGCTGGGTTATTTTCCCAGTATAATCGTTCGAAATACAAATTTGCATAGGAAAACAGAAGCTGGAGGAGCATAACCGGTCGGTTTAATAGGCTCCTACTCACTCTCGCCACATTTTGGGTTACTGCACTCGAGGGCAGAGGCTCTCAAGGAGTTTTCTCCCGCAGGCTATACAGAGAGGGACGACTTTCTTGTTTTCGTTGGCGCGCCTGCGCGATATGATGCTACCCCGCGAGCACATATATTCGAAAGTTAATGCAATACGTGTCCTAAGTAAGTACGACTCGGATTAGAATTTTCCAGCGGGAGCGGGAAGCGCGAATTATCCTATATTTATAAATTATTTTTGTTTTACGTGTAACACTGCGGTATCGCTTGAGTAATTGGAGTAGGCTTTTCTTATTTTAATTTTTTTTTTACTTTATTATTTCTATACCTTGCCATAAAGTTCTTGTTTATATACCATGGTTGTCTTATTGTTGTATAGATTTTAGTATTTGCAGTTAAGTATCCATGCCGATATTACTTTTAGTAACGCTTTCAAAAAACTATTTTTTCTCAACATTATTGTTTTGAGTAATTAAAGTTCGTTCGTACATTTATTCAATAGTCAAAGTCTTTAGGACGTTAAGAAAAACTTATTTGTTATAAATTTGCAGTGTATCATATTCTGAGAATTCTAAAAATGTTAGAAAAGTTTTTGATATTTTTCTTAAGACTACATTTTTGAAGATTTCTTATTGCTGTCGCAATGAATCTTATATGCTGCAAGGGAATGTGCCATTGTGTTTGTCTCTCCCAGTCATTGTAGCGATGTGCTGACGATTATGTACTTGCGAGTAACTTTTATCATTTTCTTCGTGGAATACTCGGTAACCGTAGTTTTCACTTCAGATATTACTTTTTTTATAAATATAAGTCTTATTTGTTAAATAGTATTTTTTGTATTACCAGAAAGAGATTTTAATATTACATGTTGTAATTGTGTTTAGTAAGTTCATTACTATCAATGTTCATCTTTCATTCAATATTTTTAAAATGGAATGATTCAACTCTGAAATTATTTAGGATATTGAGTGATACAGAGAACCGCAAACTACTTTATTATATTGTTTATATAAACGTTTACATAAAAATATTGTTTTTATAACTGAGTGCGTAAAACTTGACTTTAGATGTTTGTTTAGCGTGCGTAAAGTACCCAATTTTTTCACTAGTGGGTACTTTCACTAGTTGCGTACTATTTTCATTTCGTGAAAGACTCTCCTTAAACATGTTGTATTTACCATTTATGGCTTATCTTTCTTTTCTAATGTGAAATCAATATATTTTAAGCATAAATTATTTTATCACAACTGCGTGAAAAATTTTAAATATATTGACCGTTTTAAAGTAAATATTTTGTATAAGCTCTGTAAGATTGAAATTGTAGGTATTTGAATTTTGAATGAATTAATAACGATTTCCGCGAAGATCATAGTGTCACAGAAGTTCATCAACGACGCATTGTCCCAAAAGTTGAAAAAAAACTTAGTTTATAATGCATTATTAATTCTATAAAAGGATAAGTTTCAAGTCAAAAGCTTATTCATAAAATATTTATGCCCATTATCCATTGCTGTAAAAATAGTTATATTAGTTAACAAAATAAGTCGTTTTTTTTATAGATCTTATCTGCAATGATAATTCTGGAAAGACTATAAGTTGACGGGATGAAGTATTCTTGAGAACCGCAACGACCTTTGACTTATAAGAGAATAAATTAAAAACTCTTTCTTGAGCTAGTTACGGAAAAAAACGAAACTGCTACTCTACTTAATTATAAAACTACGATGCATCAGAGGCGCGACCCAAACGCAATGATAATCAAACTTCTCGAGGCCGTAGCAACAACTTTCGAGATTATTTATCCCCTTGGTCGAGGTGATCTCAAAGTGGTCCATAAGCCTCGCTCGATCCACCCGCTCGCCGTATCCAATCTAGTTTCCGAGCGCGCTATGAAACTTTGATTTTTTTCCGCCTTAAACGCTCTCAGCGCAATAAATATTGAGCGATCCTCATAGTAACTTAAATTTTATTAATGACGTGCCTTATCAATAGGCCGTTCAGAAACGTACCGACAATTCATTTAATATGTATGTAGCATAATGTATAGAGTAAAATATAGACCATTGTACTCATTTTCTTTTTACTTTTATATCATCTTCATTGTTCAAATTCTAATTTGTTTTTAGTTTTCAAATTTTTATAACGGATATATATGGTGGAATATCTGAAAATTTTTTTATGTAGAACTGATGCGTTTTTTAATATACCGAAACGTATTTTGAATCATTTTAGAGCAATGATTTTTCTAAGTTTTTAATAATATAATCAAAGTCTTATATATAGAATTTCAATCTTGTTACTATAAATTAATATTTACTTTTATAGTAGTATAATATAAGATTGAAATCACATTAAATAAGGGGTCATCAAAGAAAAATTTATTTTTAGTTATACTAGTTATACTAGTTATACTACTATAAAATTTTATTTTTTTATGTTTTAGTGGATCTTTTACAAATGTTGGAGTTTAACGCAACTGTTTCCTTCCCGGCTGCTTCTCTTCTTACTGTGATTTTGGCACTTGTCGGTAAGTTTCGCTAATGTATAATCTATCAATTTATAATTAAGTGTTTTATGGTTAATTCCTTACCCAAAAGAGTATGATACAGTATTTTAATGTTTAATACGGCTCTAAAATAAATGCTTGATTATTCTTATCATCGAAATCCAAAATACTTAACTCCCTGTTGGGAACGGAAATTGACATATATTATATAATATACCATTACATTATTCGTTCTAATTATTATTAATTTACATTATTAACTTTTTAATTTACTTCCATGTAGACAATGTCTAATAAATATTGGACGTTTATTATTTTCGATAAAGCTTTGCGCCAATGAATGGTCTTCGTTTTTTAACATATATAATTTAAGAAAATAGTCGTAATATTATAAGAAAGAATCAGAACAAAATGCAGGGGTACCGAAGTTTACCTTTACGCGTCATAAATAAAATACAATCTCTTTCGGAAAGGTCAGGTAATCCTTTTATGAGGCAAGGATAATCTTTTTTGGTAAACAGCATGTTAGTTACTGAAACCAGTGAATGAACATGGTTCGGTTCTTTATTTAAACCGTTATAACTAAGTTTTCTAATTCTACGTCTGTTTTCTAGCATAGTACAGTTAAACTTAAAACTTTATAATTAAAATCATTACTTTAATTATAAAGTTTTAAATAATCAACATATAATGGTACAATTTAGGAAAGTATTATGTGCCTGTTATTCCAATAAAATGCCTGAAAATTAGCGGCTTAATAAAAAATAGGCATATTTGATAGACAATTAAAACAAATTCCTAACTAATTAATAAATGTTTATGGATGTCTAGTATTTCTGCAACTTTTCTTATGAGTGAATGTTGAAACTTTTTTATACACGGAAAGAAATGTTCTATGGATAGTCCAATACTTATTGAAAATATTATTTTATTGTAATTTTTTCACGTTCTGGTAAAAATCACTAAGACTTTCTAAATTTTGATATTATAATTTTCATAATAAGTTTTCAAATGTGTATAAGGTAGTTGACCCGATTCTCGATAGTGTAAGAAATGTGTCGACTTATTAAGCATATCATTCAGTAATATTTTGTAAATGAGTGATAAGAATAATTTCATTAATTAAAGAAGGGTCTTCTTTAATTAAATAAAAAAAAAAAAAGAATAAAAATGACCGCATATTATTTTAAAAATGATGTTGAAAAAAACGCGATGTAGCAATTGTCGATAGTCAATTTAAGGTTGGGAGCAGTTGTCGATAGTCGACAGACCCAATTCTCGATAGCTCCGAAAATTATGGTTTTAGGTTAAGGGTTATGTTAAATTTTACTTTTTTGACAAATTATTCATAATTATTATTGACAGAAATTATACTTTTATTATAATTATATAATTTTATTAATATAAAACAGAAATAAATATAATAATAAACGTAATTAAATTACAGTTAAGTTAACAATAATAATTTTTTACAATCTCTCGGACACAGAAATTACAGGAACATCAGTTGAGATTAACAAGTATTAATGCTAAATAAAAATTTAAGAATAAAACTAAGTTTAGTTTGTAACAATGTTACTCAATGGTTTTCTACTTAAAAATAAAGCTTTAATTCTTTTTTCTTCTTCAAGAGGATTCCTCTTTAAACTGCTTTATACCAGTGGCGAGAAGGTCTTCCGTTGGTGAATTGTGTGTCTTTTCCTGTTTTTACCACAAAATGTTACACTGAATTTAACAATATTTCCTTTGAAACTGGAAAACCTTGTTTTATCACTTTAAAACACCACTCTGCCAAGGCACTTTCATCAGCTTCACTTAAAACCGTAGGCCCTTAAAGGAGGCCCTGGTCGAGTAACAGTAGGAAATTTTCCCTTTACTCGAGAGTGCAGTGTAGCATAAGGAACATTGAAAGCCTTGCTTGCGTTAAATATTGATCTTTCTTTATTGTTCACTTCATCTACTGCTTTTTGCAAATCTGCTACTTATAGAGTAACAGTTTCTTGAAGATTTTCTCTGAAAAATTAAGGTTAGGTTACATGACACTTTCAAGCTATTGAGAATTGCTACACACACGCAATTCAAGGAGGAGTTCTCGATAACGCGATTAAATTAATTCTTTATAAATAAATTATATCCTACCTTTTTCTTCTTGCCCATGATGACTTCGTGATGATGATTTAGCTTGGTTCCAAGTATAAAAAACTAAAAACACGTTAAAACGACGCTCTGAACTCTACGCATGAGCTTAGCTCCGTACGTAACGAGAATGGCCGACAGCATCGAGTTGAAGGAGCTATCTTTTCTTACTTTTTTTACTCAGTCGTTGCATAAACGGGTAATTCAAATTATATATTAAACAATTGACTGATATTTTTTCTTTCAATTTATTCAATTTCTTTCAATTATAATTTTTTTTCTAGATACTTATTATGTCTATAATAAGATATAATAATATTTGTACAAAACTATCGACAATCGGGTCGCTATCGAGAATCGGGTCAACTACCTTAGTGGGTTACGCTTCCGTCTCTCACGCCGGGGGTCTTGGGGTCGAATTCGGATTGAAATATAAATTTATTTTTCATAAAATTAAAATTTTTCAATATAAAATTTCTTTATATCATAAGGTAAAATACCCTTTAATTACTGGAACAAATAAAAAAAAAGTGAGATCTATACTGTAACAGTGAGCAAAAACCGCATTTATCGCTAAGACTCATAAAAAAAATTTCTTAATCTAAAATATAGATTTTTTTATAAAAATATGTTTCAAAGTGTACTTTAAAAACTGTACATAATTTTACATTTGACTTGTGCTTTATGCAAAGCAGCGCAACTATTTAAGTACAAAATAATAAAAATTGTCCACTTGCAGTATAGAAATAACGTTTTCAACAACTGGTATTTTTACTTTTATAAATGAAATAAGCAGAAGATCTGGTAAAAATAATAATTTTTTACATAAATATTACGTATTCTAGTTTACCTCTCAATTATGATGATAATATCCGATAGTGGAACGCATATAAATTCTATCAAATTTATATCAAGATATTATTTATTTAAAAAATCGAATAAAAACCTAATGTATTTCAAATAAGTTGGTACTGTATTTTAAAAATTGTATTTTAAAAATTTCAGTATTAGTTCCAACCCCGTTCCAGTACTACTCCTGATCAAAAATCTGTTACACTACTGGAGACAATAACTTTTTTCAAACCTTATTATTTTATAAATAGGTTTACGACTGCTTTTTTCTTTTTAAATTGATACAAAAAGGTCTAGACTAAATGCCAAACATGTTATTTTAAACGTGTTAAACTAAGCCTTTACATAGAAATAATTAAGAAAAAAATTTCGTACTTTCAAAATTGTTCCAGTATTGAGTACTTTTACAATACTGGAAATGGAAAATTTCATAATATAAGTATCGGACTATTTCCTATAAAATTTCTCTCCGTGTATTTTTGTACAGCTGTTTCCTAACGGTTCAGTGTTCTTAAACTTTTAAAATAGAGTATTTACAGTATAAATGGAAGTCAATACCAATCGTAAAATAAAATTTCACTTCCAATATTTCTTTCTATTCTTTTCAATATTTTATTTACCCTTGCGATCGTGAAGATTCGTAATCGATCATTACTACGCAATGTTGCATTCAAGTATCTTGCGTATATATATAAAAAACTACGAGAGGTGAGGAAACAATTAAGCAATCAGTCGATTTTCTCTTTGCGGGGGGGGGGGGGGGGGCTAAAACGGGAGAAGCAATGACGAGTAGCGAAAAGCCTTACGTGTATGTATGCTCGTACATGGCCAGACACATGTGCTCGTGTGTACATGTGTACTTGGAGTGACGAGCCGCGTCCCACTACTTGCATAATCCGGTTTATATCGGCCTGCAACAGCTGTCGGCACGAGCGCAGCCTGCACGTGAGAGCATTGCTCGGATAAAATTTTAAAGAGCTTTTTGCCGCAGTCGAGGAAAAAAGTCACTGGACACAAATGGAATCTATTCCCGTCTAGTGGAAAAATACCATTCGTACCCATTTGATGTAAGACAAGATCACTCGATTTCTAATGATGATATGATTCAGTGAATAATTACACTTTTTAATCCTCTTA
>UELU01142834.1:26433-40350 GCA_900490025.1 Megastigmus dorsalis | reverse complement strand
GAATTTCAGAAAGAGCAAATAAGCAGATTTACTCTTTTCAAAAGAGTAAATTAAATAATTTCTACTTTCTGAAAGTAAAAATTTTAATCCCGAATTTCAAAAAGAGCAAATAAGCAGATTTACTTTTTTGAAAAGAATAAATTAAATTATAATTAAAGTATAAATGTTGAGTTTATTTTAATAAAAGTTAGCTAAAAGTTAGAAATACTTATGATTCAATAGTGCTAATCGATCAGCTATAACAATGATTCTAAAAGGTTTATCTCGAAATAGGTTAGCGTAGTCTTCACGAAGCCCTCGGTTCTTCAAATAAATACACAAAGCTTCTGCATTTACATAAAAGTCCTGTAAAATTACGATTCAATGTTTATTGTCTGTTATTGCAGAACCCCTACCAAAGGTAAATTATTAATTATATATTATTTATTGTATAGATAAAATAAGGTGGATTGATAAACATTGTATCGTAATTTTACAGGAAATTTTCTTTCTTTACAGGGACACTAACATTTAAGCCTTACTGCAATGAACAGTCGATACATCCACGTATACCTGAGCTGGTATGTAGCCACTTTAGTTTGGCTACAATACACCATCTCTATACATGAGCTTATTTAAGGACGTTCACGGAAAAATCAATTATCATTTGATTTTCATGAAATTGAATATAGATTTTTGTTACCAGCACTTGAGGTATCGAAATTCAATCCTGTGGCCGATTAAATTGATAAAATGCATTAATCTTAAATTATTTAAATTTGGAGGCTATTCATTGATTGTCATTGTTAAAGCTTATTATTAATGCATCATAGAGTATGCGTAAAAAGTTTTATAGACTAAACAGTGCTAGATTTATTTTACGAGCACTTGAGGTATCGAAATTCAAGCTTGTGGCCGATTAACAGTATGTTAAAATTTATTGATCTTGGATTATTTAAACTTGGAGACTGTTTAATGATTATAATAATAAGCAGTTGCTTTTTTTAATTAGAAATCGTTTCAAGCCCATGGATTTATGAATAAAAAAATTGGTTTTGCTAATGAGCGAGATTCATTTAGTGAATTTATTTTAATTTAATATTATTTAAATGTTTATATCCAAGTCTAGATTTTAATTATTAAAAAAGAAAAGATCTAATCCTTATAGGAATAGATATTTGCACGCCATTTTGTATTTGCGAATAGTGCATAGAAACGCTGAGACGCCTCAGAGACAATATTCATACTAGTACAGTATAATAAACAATAAACAACCATGCAACGAATGTTCAAATCAGTGCTTTTAATGGCAATTATTTTATGTCACGCTAGCGCAGCTCCAAATGTTTTTGGATATAAAATTCGATTCCAGGAAGATTGTGAATGTGTGCATTATAGTTTATGCAATAATAGTACTGATCTTGTCAATGGCGGCGGTCTTTTGAATATACGAATGAATCTCAGAGTAAAGAAAAGCGTATCTGAGTGCAAAAGCAATTTGGAAGTTTGCTGTGAAAAGTCGGACATTACATTTATCGATAACCGCGAAATTTATAGTGCCCCATTAGACATGCCTTCGAGTGATTGCGGAATGCGTAGGTTCGACGGCGTTAGCTTAAGAATAATGAGCAAAAGTAACACCGAAACTGAATTTGGCGAATATCCTTGGATGGTCGCTGTGATGCTCAAAACACCAGAAGGGCTGGACATGTATCTGTGTGGCGGCTCTCTCATTCATCCGAAAGTCGTTTTAACAGCTGCCCATTGTGTGATTGGAAAAAGTGCAAATACGATAAAGATCCGCGCTGGCGAATGGGACACTCAAGCGATTGACGAATTGATTCCACACCAGGATCGTGCGGTGGAGAGCATTGTGATACACGAAGACTATCATCGCAGAGCACTGCACAATGACTTTGCCCTGCTAATTCTCCGTGAGTCAGTGGAAATCGGAGAGAATGTGCATATCGTGTGCCTTCCTGATGCCGCATACGATTTCGATGGAACGCGATGCACAGCTACCGGTTGGGGGAAGGATGCGCATAAAAACGGCAAGCATCAGAAAATTCTTAAAAGTGTCGACCTCGCTATGATCTCTCACTCAACGTGTCAAAATCGTTTACGACACACGATACTAGGAAACAGATTTAAACTAGACAATAGTTTTGTGTGTGCCGGTGGCGTGGTAAACGAGGACACGTGTAAAGGTGACGGAGGCAGTCCACTGGTTTGTCCATTAAAAAAGAATCTTAATCAATATATTCAAGTTGGCATTGTGCCTTGGGGTATTGGATGCGGTACCAACATTCCTGGAGTTTATGCAAATATCTTTTATGCACGTGCTTGGATTGACCAGCAATTATCATATCATAATTTGTTTAACCCCGGTTATCAAAGTCATTATGGATAGTTATTAATAGAATATCTATATATTTCATTTTTGAAGAGAGTTGTATCCTTTACAACTTGCCACACATTTTTATTACAAGACGTTGATACCATAAATATCAAGATAGTTTTACTAATCAGACTTCTATGATGATCAAGAGTGGAGATAGTCAACGCTGCCTAAACGTTCTTAAACAAAGATGCCGACATAGAAATAGAAGTGAATAATGATATTGACTTTACATAACGCAATAATGCAGTGTGATGAGGAAATAGTGGAAGCATAAATTTATTTTATAATACATATCAAATTATATAGTTGTACTTCTACTTTAATAAAATACAATGATCAATTCCCAAAAATCTTTGACATAAATATATTTATTCGCCCTTCGTCTCCTATTGTTGTAAGAGAATATAAAAAAACTATTGCTACGAAAAAGCGATCATCAAAAATTAAAAAAAAAAAATTATATTAAATGTATGTTTTATTGTTTGTATTGGGTTTATTAAAGCTATATTGTCAATAAGTGATTTAGACAGTACTTAATCAAAGTTTTCGAGCGTATTAATGTCTTTTTACCGAGGAAAAAAATTTACTAATAATCTGTTGGTATTCATCGGTAAAACAGAGTCTAATTTGTCGAATTTTATCTAATGTATAGCCAGAAACACGTAAAATTATTTACTAAGGTATTTTTCCAATTCTTCATACGGGAATATTTCAATTGATTGATCTATTATACAAATTGCAATCTACTAAATTTCGTAATAGTTTGCAAAACTATTATTTCCCGTATACTAGTTTTAGAAATTAAGTGCTAATAAATTTGAAGATTTGATAAATGTTGTACGTTTTTTAATATATTTAATGGTATATTTTTCATCATTATGAGTGATACTTTCCCACTCAAAAGGTAATTCAATATAATGTTCATTATTCGAGTAAGATTCTTCACTTTTTTACTCACATATTTTGATAAGCATCTATATGTTTATAGTAAATTGTGTCTATGGTGTCATGTAATGCAGAGGAAAGTTCAAGTTTGAGAAGTAAGTGTTATAGGGATACAAAAGAATCGAGTTATAATACTTAACCTTAAAAACATTGACCCACGCGGTTTAGACGCATATACAATAAATTCTGATATTTTCAACTCGCTACTGCTCGAAAACTTATTGATGAAAAGTTTTGAATTTTTGTTTCAAAGCTCATGAAGGTCTCTAGTAACGTGTAGAAAGAATTCAATCCTGTTTAAAACTGGGGTTTCTACAATCTCTTTATCACGGTTACCAGGAATCGCCGTCAAGTCAAGAAGAAGCCAAGAGAGCTACAGAAAAAGAAGGTGGGGTATACGATGTATACCCGCGTTGAATATATATTCGATAGCGCGTTTGTCAGTTGATAAATCTGTCCTTCCCCTCGTGTTTTGCGCGATGTGATTTGCGTCAAATCGTCCACGTGTCATCCCCGTTTATTCCGAAAAGCGACCAGGCTGGGCGAGTTTACATATTATTGCACAATGCAAGAAGCTGTATGGTCCATATGGTTAATGCGGCGCCCCCGTACATCGTCGACGCTTCATTGACTGCCCAACAGGCCGTGAGCGCATTTTCGTGACGCGTCGAGTCGCGACGTCGCTCGCGTCCTCTCTTCGTCATTTTTACTCTTCTTCTTGTTGATTGTGTGTCGCGATGCAAAGTGACTCGAGCGAAAGACCGAAATATTGTCACAGCTATCATACCTACTTTTTTATTTTTTTAAACATTTGCGTACGTAATCATTAGTGCGAAGTTAAAAGTTTTCAATCTTATGATTTAGTGGTCGTTCTATTTCTCTGTACTGTAATGCTATAACTTAACGCTAGAGCAGAAAAATGAGTTTACATATTAATTGTTAAAAAATTATGTAACGTTTTCATTTAGTATTTGTAAGTATAAATATGAATTAAAATTTTACAAAAGATTATTTTTTAACTATTATTTTTAAATTCTTTTATATTATTTCTCTTACGGTTTTCGTTTGAACCGGTTATTTGGACCGTTGAGCAAGTGATTTTTCAAGCTATTTTATTTCGTAAATTATTTGGTTACACGAAACTGTCTGCTTTTTGCAATTAGGAAATTATACGCTTCTTTTGTAAAGAAATCTGCAAAGTAAGAGAACTGTCCATGCAGGTGTTTAATTGACTGTGGTTCTAATAAGGAAAAAAACTGTAGATGATTTTCACTAATATGGTTGTGAAATTAAGCATTATATTGAATCATTAATATAATGGTATAACAAATTCACAAACGTAATATCGTAATGAAACAAAAATTGCCCGCGACATAAATATGGTTATTCCAAACCGTATCATTAGTTGATCGGCTAAAATCTTGGTTAGTTCAATGACACATTTAGCTGTTGCTTAAGTGATTGTCTTGTGGAAATAGCTAAGAGGCTTTGCTAAATTTAATTCTAGTAGTTTAATCAAAAATATTAGAGAAGATAAAAATTATTTTCGCTGCAGCAGATACAAGTATGGATAATATATATTTAAAATATGAATGTATTGACGGGCATCTTCTTAAAAGTTGGACAATATCAGCAAATATATAGGAACATTTTTTTTAATTTTTTTCTAATAGCTTTAATATTACATATTTGCTCAAATATGACTTAAATTAATATCTTGTAGATGCATTAAAGATAATATTATAAAATTTTATTTTTGGGTACAAATTTTCTGTATAATCTGTCGACGTCCGTCATTTGTGTAGGGAACAAATAATACCGGGTTAATCAGCAGAAAAGTACTGTTTTTCTCTAAGTACAGGGTAAATCAGTTACAGTTTTTCAAAAGGGTGTATCTCCATTCTTTAAATTCCATTACTTAATCCACCAATGCATTTTTTAAGTAGAATATTCGTTGATTAAATCAAGCAGAAATAAGACATATACGAGCATTTCAACAACGAATATTATTAAGATTATCATAAAGAATATGAACGCAAATGTTAAAAATGACATTACGATTCTGCGCCGTTCCTTTAGAGAAACCGAAGCTGCCTTGATATTTTTTATTGGCTTTCCAAACATTAACATGTTTTCCGTTCATCAGAATCGAACGCGAAACCGGAAATCTTCCGTAAGATGTTGGGTGCGAGGGGAACCTCGAGGTCCCAACAGCTCTCAATTTTAAAGCTCCGCGGAGATACAGGGCGCACAAGGCACACATAATAATATCGATCGAGAACAACTTGCGCTTAATGGGAAGAAAAGCCAGCGAGGCGTGTGTGTGCGCCCGCGCCTCGCACTCGTAGTCACTTAAGTAGCTTCGTATCCGTTTCCGGTGAATGTGGCGGTATGGAATTCGTGGGAGTCGTTGCCGTGGGCACCAGCGGCACAGCCCCGTAGTGAGGCGTCGCCTCTTACACACGCACGCGCGCACAATTCTCTTACTACACGAGCACCCGTATACATATATAGATGCTGTGTGTCTGTGTGTGTGTGTGTGTGTGTGTGTGTGTGTGTGTGTGTGCGTGGAGAAAGTCATTGCGGGGGTGGTTTGAGTACTGGATATATTTGTTCTGATTAGGCTGTGCCGACTGTTCGGCAATCGGATGGGATTAAGTCTTTTAGATGCACTGCTTTTTTTGTTTGTTCATTTTATTTCCAGTACTCAGTTTCATTTTGGTTTTTACCAGTAACATGATATTAATACATACTATTAATACATAATATAATACAGGAAAGTAATTTTGGAAATAATTGTTCTTCGACTACTTTTTATATAGAATATAGACACGTTCAAACGCATTTTCAAATCTGATTCGTTATATGAAATTATATGTTGTGTATATTTTTATTGCAATTATGTAATTTCATTAATTGTAATCAATTTTGTTTAAGCAATATTTAGTAATAAGAAGTTTAAAGTAAAGTAAAGACATTGGGAAGGGGACGATATTTAAACATTCTGTCAAAAATGAAAGATTAAAACTAAATTACGTATTATTCGGCGCACCTGCTAAACAATGAAGGCAGGAGGAAGGATGGACTACTTACCTGAAATAGGCCACTCTTTTCGTTAAAACTATTACAATCTAAGGAAGCGTTTCGACACTAGAACTGTCCAATCACTTGTACACGCCTTAACATTGGATCCATTGTCTTACAGAATTGAATAAGAATATAGATATTGCGAGTGCTGAATATAGTGGTCAGAGGTAGCGTTGAGACGATTTTCTGTATAAATCAGAATTAAAAGCAGCCTTTCTAATTTTATACACGTCATGTATAAACGGGGTTTTAATCTTGTTTAAGTCCATCCTTGACACTACTTAAGCTGTATTGAAGTGAGCTCTCATTTCTATTGTTAACAGATTCAAATAAGAATTCTGTGACAAGTATTTGATATTTTAATACATATACAAAGATGCAGAAGATTATCTCAATCATCGTATAGTTGATGTTGCCAATGCCAACAATGATAAATAAATTAAGTTTATAAAAAACAAATCAATAATTATTAAAGAATATATCAATAATCTGTTAGAAGCAGTATGTTAAGTAACTTGTTAAAATAATTTTTTTTTACTTGTTGTAAATGTTGTTTTAGTATCATTAAGTTCTTTGATAATAGCTTAATTTAAAGAAAGATGATTTTTTTGTGTTATTTTATTGTTATAATGGATGGTAAATATGAAAGCAAATTGAGTATTTTTGTTCATTCTATTAAAAAATTTTTCAGTTGTCACACGTTTTCTCAAGAAAATTATTAATATTTAATTTATATGAGTACTATTTAATGAGTATTATTAATTAAAATTAAAACTTCTTTCGATCCGTTTTTGGTCACGCAAATACCAGCTTGTACAATAGAACATATGCTAATTTTGGTCATTATTAAATCAACATCTTTTACAAAAGTTACTAATTCATATACAGGGGTAATCTGTACGGTTGCTGTCCACGAGATAGTGATTGGCCACATACTTTTGTTTATAAAAAAATAAGAAACAGTGTTAGGTTATTCATCTTCTATATACATACTTGAATTCTAATGAATATCAAGTTTTCAAAGCACTATTAACTTCCATAATTTAGAAAATTTGAAATAAAAATTTTTAGCGTTATTGACGTCTATGTAGACGGTTTCATGAAATAGGCTTGATTTTTTCAATATAACTTAAGAAATTAAGCAACTGATTTCGGGTATTATTATGAACTCAATACGAAAAAAAAATATTAGTAATGTTTCATCAACACAAAAAGCTTTAATAATTAAAAATTATGACATTTAAAAAAAATATTTGAACGGTTGAATCAGTTTTGAAGGGTGGCCAACATTAGTATCAAGAAATAGGTACAATGACAGTCATTGGCCGGCTGGCCAATCACTGTATTCTGGCTAATCTTGTACAGTGGACAGTCATTGGCATGTATTTTCTCGCTGATTGTAAAAGTAAGTTTTAAAGATTTATCTACAAATATGTCGTAATAAACTTGTTTAAAATTCTAAATAAAAATATCTTTTGATAATAACATAGAAAAAATATTCTATGTTTCTTTATCAATATGTATAAATAAAATATAGTTTTAGGTTAGATTTCACCATCTTTATACATTTCTCTATATAAAATGCCAAAAGTTAAGGAAAAGGCAAAGTAAAAAAGGAAAAATGTTGCTGTTAAGAGAAAAGGAAAACCTATTATTAAAAGTATAGAAAATGTACATAATGTTTTGAAAGTTAAAATTAATACTACTGTTTGCAACCAAATTACTTAAATAATGTGATACTATAATAAATATTTAATTTAAAACCAGGTTATTTATTTTTAAATTTATATTAACAATTGTAATAAAGTAATATATTCAAAAGTATCGCTACTTTATTTCATGCATACCTATACTATTATGGTTAGGCCAATCACTGTCCACTGTAAGGCCAATCACTGTATTTACATGGCCAATCAATGTATTTTTTATTTTAAGTACAATTTTCATTAATATCTCGACTATACTAAATTTTTATTATTTCCTTTAGTTTAATTTAAATAAATAATACTTTCTCAAAAATAGTGATACCTATTTTACATTAAAATTGCATTTAGTGAGTTATTTATAATAATATTTCAGTAGCGTATTCGCTTAAGTGGCCAATAACCGTACAGATTACCCCTAGCGGTTAAATAGACAAGAAAATAGTAGAAATCACTTTGTATTTTGAATCGATCACTTGAATTTCCATTCAAGATATAATTTCAGTAATTTTTCTATAATAATACTCTAATAATCAGTAATGATTATTTAATCTTTCGAACAATAATTAAAACTATAAAATGATAACTTTAAAATACTTTTTTCTTGCATACTATTGTTATAAAATACTTATGTAGTTCCTGCACAAAATACGTTTAATTTGTGAAATTTTAATCCCTCGAAACTAACCAAGCATACTTTTTAGTATTTTTTATATTTTTCATATTTTTTATATTTATAATTCTCTTTAGCCACTTATATAAAGTTTTCTGCTTACTAGATATCAAATAATAGTTATAGTGCTTTTCTTTTTACCTTTAAATGATGAAAATGTATAGACTGTAAAATATAAATCCGATGTATTTTTATTATTTAAGTGCAATGAACAAAAAAAATAAATTTACATTTTCATTGTGCCACTTCTGACCACCCTTTATTTTCCATAAAGTTATATTTTTCTTCGTTATTTTTTGACCAGTTTTTCCACAATAAAAATTTATTTTCGTTCGTCAAGTTAAAAACAAAGAGAGAGAAAGTGGTTTTAATTTGATTCAAGTAACTTAATGTGGTGCATTTTGATATAATACCTTTCGAGATTATTATCAATATTAATTGTTTCATTAGCTTAATCATCACTGCACAATCTAATCAGTGACCTATTTTTAGTCGATTTTTATACTTATTATTTAAAAAAATGTTATCGTAGAAGGTAACGAACTGATTGTAAGAATCACCTCCAGCTTTTTAAGTTTTGATTGATAAATATCCATTTCAGTTCAAAATACTTTTCCTTATAAAAGTAAAAATGCTTGATCAATAAAATTGAGATCTCCGCGTATTTTTGTTACATTCTGCTTAGTCATTATAAAATTGTATTGTTAAAACTGTAACACAATACGATCTTTATTAGTAAATACATTTAATAATTATGACATGAACCAAATATATAATATATTTATTTCACCGTAAATTAAATTTAACATGAATACTGGTATAGAAGAAAGGAAGGCCAGGGTAAAAATACTTTAAAAACGCTTGAAAATATTTTTCAAACGTATATAAAGTAACTTATGTTGTAATAAACATATTGTAATTGATGTAATGAGAAGTATGAATATTTTAATTAATATTGCAGTAAATAAACATTTAGCTTGAAATGAGATGATTATAAATAGTGTCACTAATATCCCATCAGATTCAAGTTCAGATTAAGCTCAAAGAAAATTTTATCTAAATAGACTATCAAGTTCTTTTAAATGGAAATGGTTTTCATTGAAATATAAAATGTATAAGACTGAAATTTATTATTTTTTTTAAGGAAATGTGATAGTTACGTCATACCAACATTACACTATTTCCATTCCAATACCGATTTTTGTATTTAACTTGAAATATATAAAGATAGAAATTAATTTTTGGAAAAAGATCTGCGAGCACCTCGGTATTGATGAAACTTTATATGGTTTCAATTCAATGATATTCCATCTACAATTCAGAAAATTTACGTCGACAAAAATTCTGTGGATTGTGGATAGAATTTTATGAAATTGGAATTACATAAACTTTATATCATTACCGAGTTACTGACATAGAGTTTTTAATAAAAATTAATCTCTCTTTTTATATATTTATAAGGTAGAGTAGGAATCTTTCTAGCCATAACACATATCCTTAATTTATTACATTGTCAACTATTATATACTACAGATTATATTATGGTAGTAGATCAAATCAATTTAACAAATTGAATAAGATCAGTATCAGTGAACAAAAAAAGGGTATGATATAATTCATTTGATTTTCATGTTATTAAATAGATATAGTCGAATTGCTTTGTATTAAAAATTGATTTTAATACAATAGGTATGTTTTATTGATCAAACATCCCGACTAAAATGTATGGTTTTATGAATAATAAATTGAAATAATGGCTAAATTGAGTATTAAAAAATATGCTTCCTAGCTTTATTTCAATTTAAATAGATTTACCAATTGCAAGAATAGTCAACCATCACAAACTGATCGAGTATACTGGGTCAACTACCTTATGCAGGGAGAGAGCGAGAGAGGCGTTGGCGCGCGCAGCACATTTGGCGAGGCGCGCACCGCGCGCGTGCATCCAATATCGGTTCGCCACAATAGCAGTGCGTGCAGGCTGACTGCGGCTATACGACGAGACAGAAGACATGCATCGCTCGTCATGCATTTAATACATTTGCATTTATTACGTCTCGATCAAATCCAAATACGTCCAATCTCGGCCGGCGGCGTCCATGCCTTCCCCCCTCCCCTCTGTTGGCCGGCTCTCGGTCGGACATACAGGAGCAGCGGCTCGGTCAGCAGGAAATATTGCCGGCCATTAGTTCGCCGAGTCGTTTGGCGATCTGCGTGGAATTGCCGCCGCCGGCAGCACACACCGACGTACGATGTGCCGATGACACGTGAGTGATGCCGTGCGCTACTCCGGCCACTTGAGCCGTTGTTACTCACATCGAGTCACTCGCTCGCTACTAGGTACTGCTGGTATTTTGTTGCTGAAAGAGCTGCTGAAAAGCCCGATCTCTCGACTGTAGTGTGTGTGTGTGTCTGTGTGTGTGTATGTATGTGTGTGTGCATACACTCTTATTCGGTGGTCCGTGTGTGGCTTTGGCTTTCATCTTTTAGCGCTGCTACCGCTGGGTGAAAAATGTACTCTTTTCGTCTATGAAAATGATGGGAAATACCCTTTTTTAGAGACTCGATTGGGGTCATTTCTGTTATATTATTTAAGACTAGTACAAACTAGGCAGTGAAATCATATATGTTTTTAAAATATACTATTTTAAACACTAAGAGAAATGAACAAAAAATGCCTGAGACTGGTTCTGTATAATCTTCTGCTGTTGGATAATATTTGGAATAATTTATATCATATTTATCATTAACTCTCGATAATTGATTGTTCAATAAAAACATTTCACTATGTGTCGCATCATAAATTGTTTAATTTTCACTTGTCAAAGGAATAAAAATTTCGCAACAATAGATGTGCATTGATATTGGTTGTTGTGCTAACATTCTTTATTATGTTTTTTTTGTATATTTCTCGCACGCTGAAAAAAAATCAACTCATGTAATCATGTAAAAAATGCATATGCGTAAGCTCAAAAGAGAAACAGATTTTTCGTACGAAAAGTAGCCATAAGGATAATCCCATTAAAAATGCTAAATTTACCGTATAGTATTTAGCCATCAAACATTAATTTGTACCTTTGAATGACAGGTTTTGGTTTAAATGTAGGAAACAGCCTAAAACCTGAAGTGAATTAACTTGTGCTTTCTATATATGTATCCTACTTTAGTCAATTCCTCTAGAAAAATGACTAGTCGGTGTCATTTTCAGATGGTCCGTAACAGTTGATAATTTCGGCATAATCTATTAACATTATTCGTTCCAATTCCACTCATCCGTCTAGAGCATAGGCAAAAGGTGGTGGCTGCAAAATTCTAACCGATTCTCTCTGCCTTCGGCTCACCTCAATTCGCTCCGACTTAAGTAGGCCATTTGCTTTAGCGCTGATCCTTGGCGAAGGTGTCTCTCTAATATCGCCTCGTTTTATCCGATGCGTCGCCGAGGCGAGAAAAAGGAAGCAGGAGCGAGCGTAAAATTTTGTCGAGGCAGCTACATATAGAGAGCAGCCGCGCAATTTCGAGGGAAGATTATTATTGGGACCAGGCGCTTCTAACACTCTCGGGAATTTTAACGTCTTTATAAGAGAGACTACGGAGTGTGCATTCGGCTCGGGCTTAGCCGAGGTGAGGAAATGCCAGGCTAGTATGCATTTAAACGGGTGCATTATCCGGGGGTTGGATCGCCGCGGCCTTAGTGACACTACGGCCTCTTTGTGTGCGGCTGATTCATGCGTCTGGTCCCGTCGATTTGGATGCTTTGCCAGCTTTATTGATTTACCTCTTGCGATATAGCTTTTATGGAGGTGACTTTTGCTGCGACTTCCAAACGGCCTATTTAAAGCTTCACATTTCGATTTTTCATACCAAATGTATAGACGAAAGTTTAGGATTGAAGTAATTGTTGAAACTTTTAGAAGAGATTATCATTTAGATATTATAGATGAAAATTAAACAATTACGAAGGCAAAATAAATTACCATTTTTTCTTTTACTCGGCTGTTTACTTTACTCCTTTTTTCCTACTTGTAAATTCAAAATCATAACTTCCTAATGTGTAGGTCACTAAGAACTAGTACTTAGTAATAAGCATCGTTAAAAAACTGCAAAAACAAGTTTTTCATGAAATAGCGTACATTTACATGCATAAATGATATTTATAAATTTTGTGAATGCTGTTTATAAATACCAACTAGTATGGAAATCATCCAAAAGGATATCATTATAATTTAAATGCAATAAATATAACCAGTACCGTATTAAAATATGTTTAATTTTCCGTGTGAATTCATTTTACAAGACATATTGAATAATTTTATGGATATTCGAATAAAATACAAAAATCAGTTGGCACAAATCTTTGTAGTATAATATTATACACTCTCTTTTGATTTCCAAATCATTTTATTATTATTATAATTTCAAATTACGTTTTTTTTTTTCGTAATACTGCCCTTTTAATTATTATAAAGCTTGTTTTACAAAAAATAAGTACTTCTATGGTTATGAAATTCATAAAATGAAACTGCGAATTATTATTTTATTTCACATAACTGCAAGAATAAAGAATAAGTCAATGATAAGAGTTGTGTTTCTTTTTTTTCGTATCCCAGTGTTGGCGGTTAAAGAGTTGGCTCATGAGCTTATCTGATAATTATGTAAAAGTGTAACTTAAAAAATGTAAAAAATTATTTGAAAAAAAAATTAATTCAAAGAAATGCGTGTTAACATCAAAATCAGGTCTTGCTTTAAATTTCATTATAGATTAGTGATCAATTGCATACCTTTTGCACTCTTCAGTGCAAGTAAACAGTAAAAATTTGCAACATTTTTTATATTCGTTTGAATATGAAATATAAATGTTGAACAACATTGCTAACTTTTTTTGAATTTGAGTGCAAAGATACTTTTATCGATGAAAGTATTGAAAATGTAATTCAGTTTTAAAAACATCACGAGATTGATAATTTTACACCGGATACGAATTAAGTTTGATAATTTTTTACACCCGATATGCAAACAAAATCATTCCACGTAAAGTGCATGTAGAGAGAAATGGTAAAAAGTAAGAGCGAGAGACGAGATAGAGAGAGAGAGAGAGAGAGAGAGAGAGAGAGAGAGAGAGAGAGAGAGAG
>UELU01142834.1:0-23323 GCA_900490025.1 Megastigmus dorsalis | reverse complement strand
GGGGGGGAGAGAGGGAGAGAGAGAGAGGGAGAGAGAGAGAGAAAGAGAGAAGAGAGAAGAGAGTTGAAGAGAGAGCAAAAGAGCCAGAGAGAAGTCTGCAGGCGAACGCAGAAATAAAAACAAAAAATGTACAAGAGTTAGGTCCGTCGACCCGCGTGCGATGGCGCATAATTGTAATGGAAACCACGGGGACGACTATACGCTCGGAATAATAAGAGAATAATGTACTTATATGTGTATATACGTGCGGGAGGAGCTTGGGGTCTACGGGTGCCAAGTCACGCTAATGGTATGCAAAAACGGGCTGAGCTATACATCGCAGCTGGCGAGAGGGAATTCCCTTCCTCGAGATTCATTTTTATGTTATTATATATTATATTTCGGATGCGACTCATCTGCCTACAATCCGAGTTCTCGCGCATATTGTATAGGCATATTGTATGACATATAACAGATTTACAGGTGCTAATCGTTGAATCTGGTATGGCAATAACAATGTTTTTGGCTCTACGCGCTGCGATTCATTGTTTTATTTTATATTTTAACTATAAAACTATACAGCTTATAACGAAAATATTCCGCGTTTAAGAATAAATCCATGAAGCTGTAATAAAATCCATTGAAATACTTGATATTTTTCATTTACTGAAAATATATAACTGTTATTTCAATTAAAGTTCGATAATTCATTTTAATATTATTTTTAATAGAATAATACACACAGCAATACATTACAAGATATTCAATTTCACATCGCCTCTGATGATAAAGATCATATGCAGTTGAATTTTATAATATTCATTTCAACAGTCTGTTTCAAGCAGAATACCAAAATAATTTCGTATTTTTCTTTTACAACGAAAAGGCATATTAAAAATCCTGCCTCACTAGGATTTCCATCAGGGATAATAATCTTTTCCCATATCATCCTAGGAATACTTTCAACGTCGCGGACTAATAGCAGCTTAAGCAAACCAATAGCTGCGGTATGTTGTGAAATGTTAGTGGAAAGTGAAACGGCTGTATCCTATATCCTTAATCTGTCTGCTTTTCATATACCTTGGTCTTGTCTCTCTCCCTCTCTCGCTACTGCTTCAGTCTTTTTCCTTTTTGGGTTTAATGCGCTTATGCGACACATTTCCTTGGCGCAATTCGTTTGGAAATTCAATTATCCGTAATTAATAAAAATAGATTACCAAGGGCGCCACGGCGGCGGCGGCGGCGGCGGCGGCGACGGTAGGGAACGGCGGCTCGGCGAGTGTTCGGGAGAAAATTCCTCTATCGACCTCCTTGCAATTAAGCGTGTAACTCGATGATCGTTAATAACGAAAAGTAGTCTTCTAGGTCTATTTTTTCCAATAAGAGATTTTTTGTTTAGCACTTTCGCCGTTGCCGTTGAGTTTGAAAAAAAAGAAGTCGCCGCGGGAAGGGCGAAAGTGGAGAAAGGGGGGCAAAAGGGAGTCGAGGAACACGCGGCGACGCCAAGTGAATTTTCCGCCCTTAATATTGCTTATATGCATTTGGCTTTAAATTATGAATTTTAAATGAGTAACGCGATAAAGTAACTTAATGTAATTACGCTTGTATAACGTTTACTTCCTTGCGTGTGCGTGTTTCCTGCTGAAATTAATATTTTGTTTTAATATGCGATTTATAAGCTTTGATTTTTTATATTTGGGGTTTAATTTAGTAAAATTTTATAGGCCCAAATCAGAGTCAAATATAATCTTGATTAAGTAATTGTAAAACTTTTTTTTTTATTCAACTTTTTTGTTCATTTATTTATAAGAAGCTTGTTGCAAAACGAATATTTATTAATAATAACAAAGCATAATTTTCACGGTAAGAATTTCAATTTATAACAGAAATAAGCTATATCCAGATCCATTATATTTTCTACAAATGTTTTCCTTTTTGATATTTTTTTTTCTACTCGCATTAATTTCACTCAACTTGATAAGAATTTAAGTTGTGAAATGGAACTTGGAAATAAAAATATATGTGCATTTATAATTTCGAGGCTAAAAGTATTTCCGTAATTTTGCAATGTGAATTTCGTCATTTGGATTTTCGTTGTGCCTTCGCAGTCAAATCGACGTTGCATAATAAAACTGCATTAAAAAAGTGGTAAAATTATTCACGCGCGTCCATCGGAGTTTCCTTCGACGGCGTTTACAATTCACGCCGGGCAAACGTACGCGCAAAAGCATCGCGCATCGTTGGTTTCATCACGCGTAAACTGCATGGAAATAATAGGACTGCTAACGAATTTCGTCACCGAGTGACTATTATTTTTGCCCCATTCGCTGCTCGAGCTTCAACATTTTATTATGCTTATTTATTTTTCTTTCAAAGTAAAGTAAATGTGGTTTCAACGGATTTGTGCTTTTAGCTTGCGAATATACATATAATGGTTAAAAGTTAAATTGTTATAAGTTATATATTACTTTCATGAAAGTAAATGAACTTAATTTTTATTTAAAACTACTTATATATGTTACGCGCTTATATAGTTATATAATTATGTGTTATAAAATCATTTTTTATAAAAATGAAATCTCATCTCATATTATATTAAAAACCTTGAACGCTTACCTTCTGCCGCCAGGCGTCTACCCCGACATTGAATCTGTCGATAATTTTTTTTCATTATTGATTATTCCTGAGAGTTTCGTGAAGGTGATCCATGCGAGTCAATGAGGTTCTGGTTTATGAAAAGGTGTATTTTTGTGACTATTATTCTAGAAAAATCTAATAAAAAATCTGACGGTGATCGTCTCTGCAGATGCTGCCGTACCGGTCTGACACCTGGGCATCGTATACTGGAGTGATGGTCATTTTAGAAGATTCGTATAAAACACTCTAATATTATCTTATGTGAAATTCGCGATACAAAGATCACAAAAAATATGAATTTAACCTCAACAATTTCCTGTCATTAAATTTTCTTTAATATCTATATTGGCAGTTGCCGAATATTTTAACTTACTTTTTAATAATATTGATAAATTTTACGATACCTATTCTTTAAATTATTCAGACATCTATCCATTAATGTCTATTCAGATATATTTTTGTAAATGTGATTTCCACATAAAATTCCAATTTTGCGGTTTTGTATATAATTTATTTTAAAATCTATTTAAAAAAATTAAACTGAAACGTTTCTACTCTTCAATATATTCAGTTCACATTCATTAATAATTTGTTTATTTTCGAGACATTAGCCAATTAAATAGACCCTTTTTATGAAATGAACAGTCTTTTAAGAAGTAAATAAATAAAGAGTAATCCGTCTATCAATATAAAGTGTAAATATCAATAAATACGTCTGAATAAATAATCAATAGTGCATTGCATGCAAGCTACAATAAGAATTAGGAATAAATGGGATTTTCAGCAAATAAGCTTAATAGTACTAAACCATTAGTTACTGTTTACCCTCCACTCTATTTGTATTCCAAAATAATTCCAGATAGACTGTGTGGGCGAAAAAAGTCGTCGGAGAATCGATTTCTTGTTACCTACCTAACAATTCGTTGGAAACAAGTCTTCTCGTCGATGCAGAGGATATAGTCCTGAAAGATAAATGCTAGAAACATTGTTTGCAGTTTATCGAAATATAAACTTAAAAAATTTGATCATCTTGAGTTAAAGGAAAAGTTAAAAACGGTGCAATAAAAAATTAAAAAGTAATAAAATAAAATTTATATTTTTACTAATTTAAGCATTCATTTTTGAAGGAAAACTTCTTTGCATACACGACTGACTATACTCCTTCCCAAACAAATATTCGCATGAAAATACATTTTTGTGTTAACAATTATTTCGAAGAACAATTATATGTAGAAATTTTCAGTCTTTGCTCAAGCATATTATTCGGTACATACCTACGCATATAACTTATGTTGCAATATAATTTTATGACAACTGCAACTGTAAATAGTATAATATATATTAAAAGTATAACAATTCATAAATCACTATAAATATTTATTTAGCATATATAAAGTTATAAGTTTTACTTTTTATGTAATATTTATCTATTTAAACTTTTTAATATCGGCGTACATAAGTAAATAATTAAAACTTCTTTTTATTTCAGGAATGGAAGCTATTATGTCGGAATTTTTCAACGATACGACCACGGCGTTTTATATTATGTTGATTGTTTTTATTGCTGATCAATACGACGCCGTTTGCTGTCACACGCCGATCACTAAAAGGCATTGGTTAAGGTAAGGTTTCAATTTTTTAAATACACGTAATTGTTAACAAATTGTCGCTTATGGAGGTAAACATTATATTGAGTTATAGAATTCAAGCATAGCTGTACAAAAAATTATTATTAACTGATATGCTGCTATCTATTTTTGGGGTGTATATTACGTATTCTGAATTTTGGTCCTTCATTTAGAATTTTAATAATTTACATAATATAAATTGTATGAGTTATAATAAAAAATCGGAAACATAGACAAATATTGATGTTATGCTGTGAGTAAAAGGATTAAGGAAATGATTGAATATGATTATTATACCACCATATGTAGAATTAATCGAAAATGTTTAAAGAAAAAACAAACATTGACACAGATAAAAAATGTGATATGGACGGTAATGTACTTCCCGTAATGGAACTGACGGCTAATGCACAGGAAATCAGTAAAAATTAATAAGTATTTTGAATTGTTTATGCAGACAAACATGCTTTCACAAGCCTATCAATTTTTGAGTAGTTGAACCCTTTACCCTATAATTAAAAGCGTACACTTTCTTGAATATGAAAGAGTAATGGAAAAGAGAGAGGGTAGTAGAGAGACTGAGAGAGAAGAAAAAGAGATCAGAGAAGAGAAGAGTCAGAGGAATGGCGATGGTAGGGCATTTAATTAAGAAGGATTAAGCGGTATTAAACACTAAATCCCAAGTCTCGAGGCGAACAAGCCGCTCTCTCTTCTTTATTTCAGGTCTGCGACGGGCTAAAACTAAAACGATCAGTGTCTGTCCCAGAACTCTACTCTGTAGCAGATTCCTTAGCCTTTGTAATTTTACATTTTTCATCTCTCTTTGCTTTTTCGCGATTTTTCCCTCCTTCCTCGTCTTTCTTCGCCTTCCCTTTTGAGCTTGTGTCTACAATAAACTTCAAAAACACCTGTGCTGCTGCTGTCCGAGACTAGCTCCGCAATTTTTTATATTTTAACATTATTTTTTAGTAATTGCTATAAACTGTAATAGCATATATAAATGGCTGTTCATTTTTGACGTGCTACTAAATGAATAGGAATTTTAAAGCAGCGCATCAGTCGCATAAGGATGTGCTTCAAATTTGTAATATAATTCGTTTAGGTGGGCCTTTCTGTTTTTTTTTTGTTTATTAAAATAAAATTATTGCTGAAATAATTAAAAAGTATCTTGGTAAAATTAATCTTGTTTTATAAATTAGAAGGTCGGAGGGAACTGCATGAATGATTTAAATACCTCTGTTGAAAGAGTTTCCGTTTTAAGCCTATAGCTAATGTTCGTGAAAATGTTGTAAATTATAATTACTTTGTTTATTTTTTCATGAAACGCGGTAATAGAAAGTCTCAGTAAGCTTTGTATTTGAAAATCATAAATAATCAATTATCAAATCCTTTACATTTTAATATTACCTACTATTCATTGCACACTTGCATCGAACCATTAATTTATTTTCTTACTCAGTTTATCTTAGATTTTCTTTCGTATATTGTAAATAGTTTTTTTTCTTACAACTCTTGCCCGATTCTCAGACTTGTAGTACTTTTTTGGTCTTCTGCAAAGCTTGAAAATACTCATTTTCTTCAAACATGAAAAATACGTATTCTCGAATAACACATGTCCATGTTTATATTTACTTTAAATGTTGCTTCATAGCACTGTAATTGTTATATTAATAATTGTTGTCTGGTATTCAATGTATTTCCGTTGGCTTTACAATTAGAGATGCCTAGAACTTATCGGAATACATTAAATATTTGAATTTAACTATTCGGAGCATTCTCATATGAGAATATAAATGTGAACTACTCAGAAATCGCGACTTGTGAAAGAATTCATCCATTCATATATTTCAATCTGGAACATCGTATAGGATTCAATAACTGTTTCACTTATTTTCATTTCAAGAGTTTCAATCTAAAAAAGTTATTTACGTGTTATAAAACGCGCAACATTTTTATTTTAGATACTTTATTGGTTTCATTTGCAGTTTTACATAATACACAGTATTTTCTTTATTTATTTTGGCGCCGATTATTCATTGCTATTATCGAAATATTTCATCTTTTGAATTTAGTGATATGTGATTAGTATTGTGTAAATATAAGCAATACAAAAGTTGGCACTCAATGCCGATTACAGGTTCGTATTAAAATATCAACTTGAGCAAATTTGATAAATTATTCAATAGATACAAAAATAAAAAGCCAGTGATTAAAATATAATTAATATTGACGTGACTGTAGAAGAAAATCTTTCATTATACCTCCATCACGTGCAGAACGATAGACAGTTGTAAAAGAGAATATACCTTATGTATATCTATATGTTTTACAAATTTAAATCGAGTATTATAGATGCTTATTTTATAATACATTTTGTACGGTTTATGCTAATCATTTTTTAAATACTGTAATTGTTACATATATAAATTTCACACAAAAACTACCATATTAAAATGTAAACACCTGGAGGTTGCCCTTCTTAAAATTTTAATTCCAATATATTAACCCGTCTTAAAACTAAAATCGCCTTTGGTTTCCAGTATATACTGGTAAACATCTTTTTTCTTTTGGTATATCTAAAAAAATTCCCGGAGACAATAAATTACAAATAAGCGTAGAGATGCTACTGTAATTATGGCTTTTAAACTTAACGACAACATTTACATGAATGGCTTAGATTACTGGCAAATCAATTCAGAACGGATTGCCTGTTGTAATTGTTAACTATTCGTCGAATTCCTTACAGTGTTCATTACTGTATTCTTGTAACTCCACTCAAACTATAGTTCTCAGCCTGAGCCAAGCTTTACAACCAACAACAAAAGCAAATATGCCACTCTATGGTTCCGACAGCGTACGATACACTCGAAAGCCTCAACCTTAACGACCACGCAATCGTTTCTCAAATCCCAAAATACGCGCCCAATCGGTCGACTCTACTCCAGTTGCGCGCAATTACACTCGGCAGAGGGAGAGAGAGGGACAGAGAGAGAGAGAGAGAGAGAGAGGGGGAGAGGGAGAGGGAGAGGGAGAGAGAGAGAGCCATCGCTCCTAATTCTCATGGTAAGACGTAAATCGTCTTAGCACAAGGCACACTGGCGGGACGCAGCCAGTTGCAGCGAGACATTTGTCCGCTCTGTCGAATCGAGTGTCGCGAGCGTTCTAATTAAAAGCAGATGACCCGTGGTAATGACGAGCGGCATCGATTCTATTCCCTCTCCCACTCCTCGAGCTTTCGAATCAGTTTGATTCAGCACCGGCGAGAATTGCAAAGCCATTAAGGCGCTATCCTGGCCCGACGATCGTGCGAGCTTTAAGCTCAGAGGGGCCTAGATGCCGATCTTGAGCGCGTCTCGATGGAAGCTCGAAAGAGAGATATGGAGTGCGGAGGGACAGTGGGTAGCGCCGTTACGACTGCTCTGCTTGCTTAATAGCAGCCTAATGCTCTTAATTCCATCCCTTGATGCGTCTTCCATACTCTCTCCCTGCGACGACTAGTCACTTTCGACACGTGAGCTGGAGCTGCAGCACCAATGCAGGCTAGGAAGACTAACAAAGATTTAGAAATCAATGGAGTCATTGCATGCGTTATGATTCTTATTAAAATAGTGGTAGTCATAGGAAATGTCATTGTGGGTACAATAAACTTTATTTGCTCAAAATCATGAATGAATGAAAGAAATAAATGCGGTAATATAAACGGTTGCATGATATTTCATTTATGGAATAGGTTACCTTTGGGTCTTCAATTTAAAATATAGTTTTCTTCAAAATCAAGCGGCAACGAAAACTGTATCAAAAGATTAAATCCGAATTATCAGAATGACATCGTTACCACTGAATATTTGACAGTAATGATAGTCTATTTCCATAAACAAAGTATAAACCAAATCCTAGTCTGATCAGACTATTATTTTATATCTTTGCTTTAGACTATAATAGGACGAGTATACCATTCAGTTTACAGTGAAGTCAGCGTAAGATAACCGCCAAGCGGATCCGCGTTTTAATGCCTTCAAGTTAACTAAAGCCAGGCTAAGCTTATAGAAATAGCTTTACGAACAATTGACACTGTTTTCTAATCTACACGATGAAATGGACGTGATGCGATGCAAGATCAGGACATTAACTATCATGAGTTTAATTCAACTTATAGCTTATCCTAAATTCAAGAGAAAAAATCACCTTCAATAAAAGTTTGATTAAAAGCTCTTCCACACGCAGATGAATGTGTAATTATAATTAATCACCTCTATTATTCCTTATAGCAAGTAGCACCTAGTTGTGAAGTGACGCGCTCGATGAACTTAGCAGAACAATATCAATTCTTGCTAGGAAGAAAGAACATAACGTACAAATGATGAAGCGTGTAAAAGGAGAGAGAAAAAGAGAAGAAAAGCCACAAAAGATGACGAGTGAGAAATATTGTGGATTTGCAGTTGACATGGGAAGACATTTGTGGATTATCCAGGAGCCAGGGTCTTATGCAGCGTGACGGTATGTGCAGCATTACGAATTGGCAAAGCGAGAGAAACCGAAGGGGGAGAGAGAGAGAGAGAGAGAGAGAGAGAGAGAGAGAGAGAGAGAGAGAAAAGAGAGGAATGTAAAGCAAGAGCGATTTTTCCAGCTGCAGTTTAAACTCGGAGCTCGCTGTTCGTTTACCATTAAATTGCCATACTATACGCGCTCTGGTATTTAAAGTAGGATACACTCGTGCATGTACGTCGAGGGCACGCATCGAAGCTGTTCCCCGTCTCTATATGTACGCCATAGAATTCACGAATCAGATTATTGTATTTGCAGTAATCCGCGTTTCGTTGTTACGGTTGCGTTATCCGGCGTATACGCGCTACTACGCACAAGTCAAAGCGCGCACTATTGATTGGCTTTTGCTTCTCTAGTATACTCATATATATACCGCCATAGAGAGCCTCTCGAGGAAAAATGTGCTCGGGCGCCGTGTACCGCCACCGAGAGATATAGAGATAGAGAGAGCGAGAGAGTAATTTATTTAGCGCACTTCTTGCTTTTATGCGTTTCTTATGCGTTTTGTTGCACTCTGCAGCTGCGTTATGGCGAATATTTTCGTGTGTTTCTCGGACAATGTCTTTTGCATTGCGCCCGATATAAAGAGAGATATAAAGAGAGGTTATGTTCGTTATAAAACATAATTGACTTAATCCTTTCGAGAGATGAATTTTCCTGGTGTTTAATTTAACCATAGGAATTGAAGCTAACAAAATTTAGATTTGTATAGATGCTGCTGGATTTATTTCTTAGGGTTTTTTTTGTATCCAAACTAACATCGTTAGATCTAATAAAAATTATTCTTTAACAAATAACACTGTTTTTCGAATGAAAGCTTAACAACTTTTTGTATTAATTTTTTAAAATTTTCGATTGATTTTTTTTTATTAAAAATAAAAGACAATTTTCTTTCTCGTACTGTAATCGAAACTGTGATTAAATCTTTCTTGTAAGCAAAATAATAATTTATGTAACAGCAAACAATGAAGTTAGCTATTTTAGAGCACAACGATGTTAACTACAGTCTTCGTCTCAGCAAAAACATTGGTATCTCCTACACTGTGCTTCACGTCTCACTGATTATAACTTCTGCCAGTTCTTAAAACTTGGCCAAAATCATCTATCGTACATAACTTCAACCTTTTATAAAGTTCAAAAGCAGGTAATAGTC
Organism: Megastigmus dorsalis; assembly: GCA_900490025.1. NCBI lineage: Eukaryota > Metazoa > Arthropoda > Insecta > Hymenoptera > Megastigmidae > Megastigmus > Megastigmus dorsalis. The sequence goes on along the minus strand of UELU01142834.1, from coordinate 13,381 downwards.
GCCCGTTAAAGTTTGCCGTTGCAATCAAGTCAAAAGAATTTCTTTTCTGTAGATTCTTAAAACCTTAAAGATTATTGCAGTAATTAACAAGCGAATCAGATGAATATATAGTTGCTATAAATCCTTTCATTATTTATTTTGCTGGTTGGATTGATATACCAACAACAATAACAACAACAACAGCGAAAGCTTTTTTACCGCACTTTAAAGATCTTCGGTGGTGGCTTAACCAAGAGAAATGGACTACTCGGGACTCGAAAGAAAGAAGCGAGACGAAGATATGAAGAACGGGAAGGGACGAGGGAGGTGGCGAGAATAAAAGTGAAAAGAGTTTGGGTGGGGCTCGGGTATGATGGATGTGTGTGGCCGCGTGTGCGTCCCGGCTCGAGTTACTTGCCTCCAATTGTTTTCAGCCGCGAAGCTTCCAGCTCCTTCTTTCTCCGCCTCTCTCCTTCCCCCCTTGCCCCGCGCCCCTTCGCTCTGGCTTGTTATAAGGAGCTTTTACCGTCGCAGCGTAAACAGAGGCCTAAAGGGAGTTCCTCGACAAACAAATAATTATCAAAAGCACGTTCTCGCGATCAATTTTGCTGCCGCTATACCACGCGAGGCTATCGCTTCGTTCCACTTTTCTCTTTCTCTCTTTTGCTCTCTTCGTCTTGCCTTTATTTCTGTATGCCCGAGGTTCTTTATTCCTTCGTGGTAGATAAGCGCTGAATTATTAGGACGAGACCGCCTCAATTCGGGAATGCTCGAATTAGTGCCTCGAGTTTGCTGATGATTTTCAGATATAGGTATACGCTTGGCTAGGGCGCTTCACATATTTCAGTTTTTTTTTTACAGCGGAAAGTTCATTTGGAATATGCTATCATTTAAAAAAATAAAAAACATTGAATTATGAACAAAATTTTCGATGACAAAACTGTTTGAATTGTGGATGCAATTTCCTGAAACTGAAACCTCGTAAAGTTTACATCATTACTGAAGTGGTTAAATGCAAAAATCGACAAGGTAGGAATCATTCTAATCCCAGCACATCTTCTTAAAGGAACTTATTGAAAATGTGCCTTTTATTGGCTTTAGTTGCTAGCTGCAAATAATTATAAATGCACTTTAATAAAAACTTAATTCGCAAGTTGGAAGCTTATATTTCTTGACATTTAGAGATTTTACTTTTAAACTTAATCCTTAATGCATGTATATAAGACATATTATAATTTGCGATTCTTGATTTATTTATTTGTACATTTCGTCAAAGCTGCGGTTCCTGTTCTGGCTTTATTCACCTTAACGTTGTTTTCTATAACATACTTTACGTTGTGATCTTACCTTTTTATCTTTCGATAATTGACTGAATTTGAAATCGATCGAGTGGAATAACGACAGCAAAGTTTTACATTGGTTAATGAAATTTTTTACGCGCAGATGAATATTCAAAGTAGTGGTTGACGTCGTAATTGGATAATGAAACCCGATCATGATGATTATCGTCTTAACTGAACTTTACGATGGTTATTATATAATTTTCTACGAATCGATGCCATACCTAAACCCATTCAACAAAAGTATATCGCATTCTAAATAACAGCGTATCGAATTCGTTCCCATCCACTTATTTTTGATAACTCAGCACCGTACCATTTAATGAGATCCATGTCATTTGACGTAATAGTAAATAAATCTAATTACGCGAATTTCACGTGCGTGTGCCTGGTGAGTCTGTACCTACGATTGGCCGAAAAAGTGCGAGGAAATAGAATCGATAGGTGCGGGGTCTCTGCTCCCCACTCCTGCCAATAAAATTACCGCAAACAAGGGCTCGAACCGCGAATCTTCTTTCCGTCCTCTTAAACTACGGGTTATGGAGGTGAGTTGAAGCGCGACGGACCGTGCGTATAGTATAATACATCCTTCTCTCTCTGTTTCACCGACCCCGGGTTGCGAGACGTTGCGGGGGGTGACGGCTTTCCAAGTGCCTCTTTTCCTTACTCTCACCCTCTCGCGCTTTAGATGAGCTTCTCTCTCTCTCTCTCTCTCTCTTTCTATCTTCCTTCTCGAGAGCTTACAATCAACTGGGCTTGTCCGCAAATAACGCCCTGGAACATGATTATGATTGAATAAGGTCTGTAATTGAGGTTATTAACCAATTATATAAATAGCGCTCGACAGCGAGCTAGTGAGATGACCTGTGGAGGTGGCTGTTATTTTAGAGAGAGAAAGAGAGAGAGCGAGAGAGAGAGAGAGGGGGGGGGTGAGAGTGAAAGCGTCAGAGGAAAAGAAGACGCCGACTGTTTGATATGTGCTGGTACTCGTGTGTGTATGCGGCTAGAGTTGCGAGAGCTCGGGTCTGTATGTAGGAAAAAGTGGAGGGAGATCAAGAGAGAATATCGCTGCGAAATATCTATTCAGTTGGCGAGCGATGAATAGGGGTCTATGGAAGGCTCTTTGAGGGACGTCGCTCTAATGTGGAAAGCTATGATTTTCGATTGGATTCGTATCAAGTTTGAATCGCCGAGGTTGAGCTTCAAATCAAACGTTTGCTTTTAATTTAGCGCTATTATATCCATTCGAGGCGGGGCGAATTGGAAGGCATATTACGCATTCACTCTAATTTTCATTTATTATATAAGCAAAAAGAATACAAACAAGTACTGCTATCCGATTTGTGTTGCTGTCGTGTCCCACAAATCGATGTTTATAAATAAATCGATCAATAGTCAGTTGTTTGATGCAGTAGTAAAATTAGCAGTACTCGTACAAGCTACGATTATTTCTAAACATATCGAATTATTTTTATCGTTGATCACACGTGACAACAACTCAATCAGACGCATTTTTTTCTGGGCATTCAATAAACTGAGGTACACATTGTCCAAGTTACAGTCAAAATTACCAAAACGAAAAATAAAGTGACGTCAGCGCAATATGAAAGTGTATAGAGAAAGAAAGAGATGCGGGAGTGGGAGCGGCTGAAAGTAGGTACTTGAGTAGAAATGTTCAGTGAGTTTGTAGGTATAGAGGAGGTGAGGCAGGAGGCAAGATCGAGGGAATTACATCGCAAACATAAGCCGCGGGGGTTCACGGTTGCCTAGCGGAGGCGGAAGCTTGTATAGGTCCTCTCTCTCTCTCTCTCTCTCTCTCTCTCTCTCTCTCCTTGATATCGCCGAACCCAAAGCACCGTGTATTCTGGCCTTGACTCTGACGCCATTCTTTTGTTCTTAATGTGAATGGATTTTTGAAATGTTGGAAGACGTATTCTGTTACGAGTGGGAACGTGAGGAGCACAGAAAGAACCAAGGACTCTCATAGTTATAATTCATTTTATCAAGCTACCACTATAATTGCAATAATGTTTATCGGAGCTAGTTAACTCGTTGTTTTAACCAAAAATTCTTTAAGAAAATATTAAAACTAATGTAAGTTCAATAGATGTAGTGCAAATAGGCAGACCTTACATTCTGGGTAATCATCGATATAAAATTGTAATCTTGAATGCAAAACCCGTCTATTTAGGCTAAGCAGATTTTACTTAATTTAAGGAGAAATCCATTATGTTGCAAGACGAGGAGTTTCATAGTTACTTCCGTATTGTATTTTTGTCAGCGTATACAATTTATGGGTACTACTATATCTATGCTAGCGATGTTTTAATAATTTTTTCCTTCTGCATAAGACTAATTTTCGTACAATCGTAGCTTCTCAGTTAATTTGCGCGCTTCTCTCGAAAAACTAGGCTGCCAAGCTTAACGTAATCTCCTTATATTACACATCCTACTCGATGCATCCGCTAAAGTAATGTAAGGAAATAGCACATGCATCGTCCTGCAACGAAGCTGTTTACCTCGCCACAGCTCGAACCTCGTCAGCGTATCCCCGTAGCATGGCGAAGCAGATCATAGAGGCTTCCGCCTTCCTCCCAGATGCGAGGCAAAAACTGGAGTGAGAGAAAACGAGATGCAATTTTTTCCCTCTTACGCATCGGCGCCCCATTTCGTTCGATTATCGTCGCCCGGCGCTCGTGGCTCCCGGGGATTCTTTCACCTGTCTTGACGTTCCCGCGTCGCCGTCGCCGCTGCGCTCCTCCTTCTCCGTCAGCTCCTCATCCTCCTCATCGTGTCTCTCTGTCTCGGTTATTCCGTTATTCGATGCCGCTATATAGACGCAGCTTTAATCAGGATCTCGTGTCTGGCTCGGGGATGTACCGGACAGCGTCCGTCAGGCAGGCGCCACTCGCCCCTTCCACCCTTCCATCTCTTTCTCTCTCTCTCTTTCTCGCACACTCTCTTGGGTTCGCAGTCTCTTGCAGCCTCTTCTTCTTGCGGCTAGCGAAGCGAGTCTCGGACTAGTGTTTGATTATCTGCGAAGAAAGCCTGCAATAGTTTTGCTGCGCGGTTACGTAAAGCACTTTATTGCTAGCCTTAATGCTCTTATGTATCCATGATAATGTTTGCGCTGATGGATTTGCATTTTGAAAGAAGATTCCCGGTAGAAGCGTTAAGGAGTTTCTATTCAGTTTTTAGCTAGAATTTTGAAATATATTGAATCTTCATTATTATCTTTGGTTGTGCCATATTTCATGATATAAAACATTTAAAAGTATATTATTCGCTTAATGGCCACAAAACATTGTCATTTGATTCGCACGCTGGTCAATCACACTCGTCAATTTTTTACCTGAGATATGGTTAATATAATACCTGAGAAATGGTTAATGTACACGTAAACCAATAAGAGCAAAAGGCAAGAGACAATCTGTTATTCATTTTCAACAACTGTAGTACAAACGGTTGAACTGAACACGCTACAAATAATTTGGTTACAATGAAAAGAATTTTATATAGACATTATTTCATCTACAAAATGGTGATAAGTGCTGCTCTTTAAAGCCAGCGTTGAGACCAAGAAATTCGATAAATGAAATTAAAAGTGAGAAGGAAAATTGCGGCAGTAGTTTTAGCACAAACGAGCATCGTAAAGATTTCCGCCTTGAAAGCGAGAGAAGAATGTATAGCACGTCTCCATGATTTTACGGTATGCCATTGAGCAAGAAAAAAAATCCGTCTTTATCAAAAATCTCTAACATTCCGGCCGCTCTCCCACGCCGGGAATTAAAATATCAGTCTAATGCAATTATAATGAAAAAATCGAGGCAGAATGAAGTCAAGAGTGAGTGAGAGAGAGAGATAGAAAGGGGGGGAAGGGAGAAAGAGCAGAAGTAGTTCGAGTCCGCGTATGGGTAGACAAAATTGGGAGCTTTCCCACTTGGCGCGGCCGCGTTACTCGTTCGCTCGACCCCAGGTGGATACCGCTGATTAAATTTATTCTTGCATATATAACGCGGCGCTGGTGGGAATCGTCCGGGAACAAATCGACACACAAACTCGTATCTCCGCAAAAGAAACGAGGTATAGAGAGAGAGAGAGAGAGAGAGAGAGAGAGAAGCCCAACGAGAACATCGGGATATCGGATGCACTGGAATACGTATGCGTGTATATACGCGAACGATCGTATCCCCCTGCGTGCACGTACACACACATATTTTCCTCGCATGTTTATGCGCGTGTATACGTATAATAATGTTATAATGAAGTGGGCGCGCGCGTGCTATCCTCTTATATACGTGCGCGAAAACATAAGTTTACATACTAATAAACGCTCTCGCTGCGCACATTCGCGAAAATATATAAAAGCGGGGCGGCGTGTGTGTAGCTGTGTATCTATATACATATATGTTGGACGCGATTATGCAAATCCGCAGGCCGGGGCTTGTAAGTATCTCTTTTGCATTTTTACGGGCTCGCGAAAAGGGCGCGGGCGTGTATTCCGACCTCATCAACGAGGTGCGCGCACATAAATGAAAATCCGCGAATCGTGTGTTCTTCTGGGGGGAGGGATATATAAACTGCGCTTGCAGCAGCCGGGGGTAATTCGCTCGTTGCTCGCGCGCTGTCGAAAATCATAAACGAGGGTCCCGCATCTGCTTTAACCTCATGCCTTCTATATACAATATGCACCGTTAGTTGATTCGGAGACCGATGATTTAACCGAGCGCGCGTATTTTTCTTATATTCTGGACAGGAGCGGCGTGTTTTTATCCGCTGCCATGCTTCCGCTGTACTCGATGAACGTAAATGTTAACAGTCTGTCGTGGGGGCCACGTGGTATAGTGTCGACTCTGTGCTCTCGCAGCGGCAGCGGCAGCAGCTATACGGCGCGGCTTTCTTGCAGCGAACCCACTGTCCAATTAGTCGCAAAGACAATTTTCCCCTGTCGCGAGCCGACCAAAGCCCCTTTCGCTTTCTTTTTGCTCTCTCGGCAGCCCTTCCCGCCCCCCCCCCCAACTCTCCCCTCTCTCTCTCTCTGTCTCACTCTCCTTCTCTCGTCCCAGTAAGCGTGCGCGCTTTATAACGAGCTGCCTGATTAATCGGAAACAGCGGAAATGAAAATTGCTCTCCGAAGAATAATTAACACGAGCAATTAATCGTCACGAGCCCCTAGCGAGCGCGAGACGGCATACTAAGGAGGCTAAGCAGGACTCAAAGACGCGAGTACACTTGCTGCTGCTGATGCTGTGCTGTGTCTTTTCTCGGGGAGTCGAAGCTTTTTTGTTCTGCCAACTGATCCATAATATGCGAATGATATTAGTGAGAAGAGTGCTTAAGATTGTGCTTCAGCGTAAAATTATTTTCATTAATTCCTCTTTTTCTTTTGTCTTTTTTAAGTAGTTCATTACTAGAGAGAAAGATGCCAACGAGATTAGAATAAAATACAGTGTGTAACTGAGCGTGTAAGAAACCTATGTCATTATTTAGAGCGTGGAAAAACATTTTTCATTTAAAAAAATCAATCCCCTTACTTGATGGGAACGCTAAACGAAACTGGCTTCCATGTAATATTTTCCCAACTAAAAGGGATAATTGCTTTTTTATTCAAAAACTTTTTATACTCTAAAAAGTAATAAAATGTTCGTAGTTTCAACTTACAATGTTCTTGCCTCTTTGCAACCAGAAATGTAGTATTTGAGCTCAGATTCATATCAACTCAATCTAATGTGTTGGCCTTATCGAGTAACCGCCCTCCCCCCCAACATTAGAGTTTATTTATACTTGAATAATTTGTTATATGTACATAATTAATATTTTCAACCGTGATATATGTTAATTTTAAATTGTCTTTTTATGTTGCAGGTGAGTTTGTTAATTTCATCATGCAAATGAACGTTACTTACTGTGTAAGTTAAGATATTTTACTTTTTATTGATGTTATATAAGTTTTTATGTTCGAAGTTAAAGATCTCCTTATGCAATTGAATCATCATGTGTATGTAATCGTTGCCTGAATTCAATTGAACATTTGATTTTTTTTTGTTTAAGATATCGTGTTATATAAATTCTACTTTTTTAAAAATAGTAATGATTATTTGAGGTCATCTTTGATATATTTTACTCTTAAATTATAGTTATTTGCTAGAAATGGACATATGGATATAAACACGGTTTTCATCCTAAAATTATTTTCACAGGCTGATTTAACTGATACCAGCTTTTATAATCATTTGTACATTTTCGATTTATAAACAAATCTTTTTATTTTCATGTTTTCAATTAAACATATTGCATTTATTTTTGAAGTTAAAGAGTATTTACCAAAATGCATATTTTTTTTTGTAAAATTTTAAAAGCTATTTGTGACCGAATATTATTTATCAAAATATAGCAATAATAACTCGATACAGCGTTTCATTTTTGTTCTCGGAAAAATTGAGTAGTACTTGTAAACTTTTTAAATTGCTTATAAAAGCAGACGAGGCTCAAAGCGCATTTGATTTTATGTAAATATAATACTATTAAAATGTTTCCGAACTAGCGCAGCTATAATACACCATTCCAACAAAGTAAGCAAATTATTTTAATATAGCAGTTATTGCTGACTAAAAGAGTATCTTGCACGACTCTGTTTTCCGCTGATCTATTGTTATTATACAAGTACTTTAGCTATAGTCCACCGAGGGCAAACACGTGTGCGCCGCTTGATTTTCGCCCTCGGAAAAGAAAACTTGCAACACGCTGGTCGGACTCGCGTGTGTGCGGTCGACTGTTCCGACAGCTGGCGCGCCTCTCTTCGCGCTCGTGATCGATGAAGCATTGAAGAGCGCATAATTCCAGCGGCGCGGCGCGGCTGCCCCAATGGTATACTTATTTGATTTCGATGAGCGATACGTGTTTGAGTGCCAGCCAAGAAAGCATCCATCTTCGTGTATACTTTTCGAGCTGCACTTTATATCCGCGCAACAAAACGATTGGCGGCCGTGCTTCCGACAGCAGCCAGTTGCGCAATGTTCTGAGAACTCCTTCGACTAGGAATACAATTTAAACTTGGGTGTGTTTGTGCAGAATCGTGGAGTGGCGCGCGGCTCGTTTGAAATGGGTAGACAAGAAATTCGTTTTTTTTGAGTATTATTTTAGTGCTAAAGTCGAAATTGATTAATTGCTTGAATCATCGCTTATACCACTAAGGTGAATAAAAATAGGTTATATGCATAAATATATCGAAGTATTTCTTCTTTTTTCTAATATCGATTTCATTTATTCTCTTGTGTTGATTTTTATACTGTAATGTATAGTAGTCTATGCCATACTTGATAAACTAATTATTAAATTCTATTAAAAACTATTTCGAATTATGAAAAAAAGCGAATATAAATACCGTAAGAATTCTCTTAGTGGTTATTTTGAAGTTGTTCATTTGAATTTTTTTTGCGCAACCATCAACATAAAAGAAATACATTACTGCCAACAAAAGCTGTCATGAAATGATATTTTTGTGCAAGAAAGAGTATTGTTTATTAAATTGTTTAAAACTAAGCAACAGATTTTCGTTTATTTTAAGAATCTAAAAGTATTTAAAACTCTGATATAATTGCCAAAATATTAACATTTAGGTAGTTTATAAATTATTTTTCAATTTAAATTCGTGCCATAGTTCATGATGCTTAAATTAATCGATACATTTACGCTAATAATAATATTATCTTTGCAGATTTCGGAAAGAATTAAAATTTGATTTTACTTCATTAATGAAAATGTAATTACTCGTTAACAATAAAATTCCTCGTTAGCTCAAACACTCATTTATGTGACACAAATTTAAATTCACTAAATAATTATATTTTGGATGTTTAAATAAGTATACAAAATTATTATTTAATATTTGAAGTGATAAAAATATTTATTTATTATACATGTTGAAGTGATAACTGCTTAATGATATTTGGAATAAACTCTGATTTACAATTTAATTAATAATTTTTATATTTTTATAAACTTTATGTGGATTCGGTATTATTTAACCCTCCCGTATATGTTTTCACGATATATCTCGTTCAAAATAACCAAATAACTATATAATATATATAAGTCCGAGGGCGAAAGGATTAAAATGTATACTGTTGACAACATTTGCAGTTTACGTTATTTATTATTTCCGTCCAAGGATTTTAAAATATAACATATTGTAATTGTAATCTTCGTTTATATGCTAAAAATAGAAGGATGGAGTGCAGATTGGAGTTCCCCAAAGTTTTTAGAACTAATTTACGAAAGTATAAAATATAAACCGTGGTAGAAACATGTAATATTTAATGCGAAGCAATTATAAGAAGAACAATTCGTATGCAATACTTAGTCATAGGCTTATTTGACTATTAATGATTTTAAAGGCTTAAGACAATTTTCTTTTAGGGAAACATGTACTGACACAAGTTACAAACCATACCGTTAAAACGCATAATAATTTAATTTCAACAAACGATGAAACATCACCAGAGACGAATTTATTTTATTAATAGTAGGGTAGAAAGGATTGATTGAAGCGAATGATTATGTGCAAATTAAATTTTTTTATTCAATTTAAGGTGCGACGTTTCCGCAGTTTATTTTACTTCCCTCGTCAGGCTGAGCTGAGTTGTATTAGACAAATAAATCTTTGTCACATATATTATGTATAATGAAACAATATAAAAGCAACTAGTAGTATGTGTTATTTATGCCTAAAATAGCAGCATAGAAAGTCGATCTGATACGAGAGACTCCGGAGATCTACTCAAAATCTAACACAAAATCATTTTTTATTGAGGCTCTCCGATACAGCTACAATTTTTTCGATCCTTCAACCGAACTGTGCATATCGTGGGCTCGCGAAAGCCCCGGGACGAGGTATATAATATAGCATCAAAAGCAGATATTGCCAAAAGTTGTAATTACAGCAGACGGAGCTGCTCGCTCCACTCTCCTTAACCATAGCGTCTCCTTTCTTTAACGAAGTCCGCGCGTCAAATCCGAACGAGCTCTAGCGCCATTTACGATTAAGCACATAACCTCAGCCCAGAGATGAGGGACAGGGGTGACGAGGGGGCGAGGACAGAGGTGCGGGGATGGAGTGGGGGGTGGGGTTGGGTGTAAGGATAACCCGGGGTACAGGCGTCGCGTGCAAGCGCCGCTCGGCTGTAAAGGAAATGAAAATTAATACAGCACAGTCCCTCCGGTGTTTTATTGCCAAGTCGTAACGGCCCTTGTCAACATCTCGTTACATCGGCCCGCATGGGGCGCGGTTGCTGCGCGTAGACTTTCTCTCTCTCTCTCGCTCTCTCTCACTCACTCGCTTGCTTCGCTGCATTTAAGGACTCGAGAGATGGAGAGGGTGGGAGCAAAGAGGGTTCGTGGGGAGGGAGTCGAGGACAAAGCTTTAGAGTCAATTTCCCGCGTTATTGGATTCAATTTTGCGCCAGGCGAGCGAGCGACTCCGCGCACGAAGAACATGCACTTAGAGGCTGATTGGGCTTGCGAACCGGCAAAAAAATTGGGGGCGATATCCGTTTATTGATTAGGCGGATTATTTTTGCTGTTGGTTATACTTGGGGAAACTTTGTTTCTGCGGTTTTTTTTGTTTCTCCTTTTTCGCAACATTGGTGATTTTGGAATTGTTTTTCGTTATGAGATGTGGCAGATTTTTTATCGATAAGTTTGATTACTGCACAGGGTCACGTATTATACGGGGGTAGTTTGCTCAATTTAGGGATGTTGAAAAATGTTCTTTAATTGATTTTCTGTTCAACCGTAGGTTTTGGTTTCAAATCTTATTTTTTTCTTATTTTAAGCAAAATACAACCTAAAAATATTGTTTTTCTTAAGAGCTCTAGTTAAATACTTAATCTTTGGTACATTTTGATAAAGCTTCTAAACATTCTCAATATTTAAGCTGGAATTTTTTACATTCCTTTACCTACCTTTTAAAGAAACGTTATACTACTAAATAACTGTAATTAAATAAGTTTTCCTACCTCACCCATTTAGTGAAATATACAAAGATAGAGCAAAGATAATACAAGCCGACAAAATTTAACAAAAGTCCAGACCCACAGACCAGACCTAACATATCCGAAGGATTTTGATGCGCTGAATCCGAATCCGTACTTAGAATTGCTCCTATACGTCTGGTTTTCGAGATATACTAACTTAAAAGTGCAAAAAGCACCATTTTTGCCCATTTTTGAGGTTATATATACACGGCAGATTAATTTTTCACAGAAAAGTACACTCGGGATTTTAAAGTATAAATCTTCCTCTTTCAAATAACGTTGAATTTGTTTAAATATCTTTTTTTTTTCGCTGAGATTTGGCAATTTTAAGTTTAAAAATTTTCAAATTTTTCTATATGGAAAGCCATGGCAATAACATAGGTATGATGCAATAGATCACTTTTTAGATTATACAGGCCAACAGAATGAGACCGACCTCCTTACCCAGAAACCAGATTATACTTTTCCGAAAGTTTTTGATGCACTGAATCCAAATCTGGCCACAGAATTGCTCTATCATGTCAGGATATTGAGATATATATAACCTCAAAAATTCACTTTTAGGTTAGGATTTGAACATTTGAAAATTTGTAAACTTAAAATTGCAAAATCTCAGCGAAAAAAAGAGATATTTGAACAAATTCAACGTTACTTGAAAGAGGAAGATTTAAACTTTAAAATCCCGAGTGTACTTTTCTGTGAAAAATAAATCTGCCGTGTATATATAACATCAAAAATGGACAAAAATGGTGTTTCTTGCACTTTTAGGTTAGGATATCTCGAGAACCAGACGAATAGAAGCAATTCTGAGCACTGATTCGGATTCACCGCATCAAAATCCTTCGGGTACGATAGGTCTAGTCTCTGGGTTAAAAATTTGTAGGTCTGTGTAATTTTTAGGAAATTCTGTTGGTCAGAACTTCGGTAATGATGTAAATATCTGATTCCCGTATCATAAAATTCTATCTGTAATTTACAGAGATTTGGATATTCAAAAATTTCGTTCATAATTTAAAGATTTTTGTCTCGGAAATTTTCGAATACAGAAATTGCTGCGTTAGATGCAATGTTATGAAACTGTAATCACATAATATTTACATCATTACCGACGGCTTGACAAAGTTTTTTATAATAATTAATCCATATTTCTGTATATTTCATTAAGTTAGAAAATAGAATCTTCTCTACCCTGGTATATCCCATTAAGGAAGTTCTGTCGGTACAAGAATTAATGTTTGAATTGTAACAAAATTTGATACATTGTTAGATATAAGTAAAAAGAATGACTCCGTTAAATTTTTGTCGTTCGAGGGTGCCTAGAAAAAGAGATCTATCAATTTATATTTTTTAATATTCAACAGGAAGTTTTATGTTTGATGAATAATATTATAATTTTAAAAAGTTTCATTGGCCCTGTAACTAGAAAGGTACATTTATAACCACAAAAATGAGTCAAATCGGCTTCGGTATAAAACTTTTTATTAATTGATAATCATGACAAATAGAGATATTTTATTCGAATATTTCTCCGTTGTTTGATGTAAGTTTATTAAGTCGCTTTTATAACAAATTATATTTCGCGAATAAACAAGAAAAACAAATGCATTGATTTTTACTAGTTACATACCGATACAAATCTCCTTAAAGGGATGCAGTAGCGATAAACGAGCTTTTTCTTTTACTGATATCTTTTTCTATTTACAACGCAAATTAATATTTGAACTTGAGCGGCGTAGTGCTCGATACAACGAATCGTCCTGTGCTTGCTGAAGTCGATCTGATTTGTCGTTTTTCCTATTAATTGGAACCAGTAAGACGCGTTTACGCATTGACAGCTAACCTCAAAATTACGATTATATCTACATGTGTTTATAACTTTTAATATTTATTATTTTGCCAAATATCTGGACTTGACCGGCGTAGTACTCGTTGCTATTAATCATTTTGTGCAAGATGGGGCTTATGTGATTTATCGTTTTTTAAATTAACTGGAACATAGAAATAGATCAAACAGCCTGAGGAGGGGGG